>JAEUWQ010001236.1:0-64757 GCA_018524765.1 Podaxis sp. AQ799166 | reverse complement strand
CGAAACTTTGGTCAAGGATGAGCAGAGATAGAATCCGGAATCAGCAACAGTGCGAGCTCTCACTTTTTAAATCATACTCATCCCATCACAATACCGATGTTGAAATGCAACTGTTGCGGTTGTGATTTTTTTTTCCGTTTATTCTTTTTCTGCCTGTAGGTACACCCCGGAGATTACGTCCGTGAACGACATCAAGACCCTGTCGAGATCGCAGTCTATTTGGTCTGTTTCATACGACTTTGGCTCGCCGTTGTCGCCGCGCGTTTTTACGATGTTGCAGGTTGTAAAGTTGGTTGATATGGTACCTGGGACGAGGACTGGGTAAGTAGTACACTGGTGTGCGTTCTAGCTGTTCTTTTTTAGCGATGCCCTTTGTTCCACGATCTCCATGCTTCTCTTCCCCCGTGTTCCCACACACTCTTCCCCTTCGTGCGGGGGTTGTTTGGCTTCTCTTTTCTGATGTTTGTTGTGGGGCAGGATTGCGATCACAATTCCGGTTGACCTCAAGACGCCTTCGGAGAACCTTGCCGTCCTCGAAGACTTGGGCGTCAAAGGCCGTTATGTCACGGCCGAACACCTTAAAGAATACGACGGCGGCAGGATTATCGAGTGGCGTAAGATCATGTGTGGGGAATTTGGTGGATTAGTGCCTAGGTTTTGCGTGCGGAGGTCTATGCCGGAGAAAATGGCTCAGGTACGGTTGCGTGGTTTGGTTCTTCAAGTCTTTTGTCCAGGCTCACGCGTAAGGGGTAAGGATGCACAACGGTTTCTACAATGGATTGTCGAGTCGGAGGATACAGGACAACAGCAGGAGGGGCAGGAGGGACAAGAGTCTGAACCAAAGCTGGAGAAGGTGGAGAGTAAACGATGACAGTGGCTTTGCTCTCTTTCTGCCTCAGATCGCATCGTTTTCTACCAGTTTTCCGCATATGATATACTTGTTTGAGAAATGTTCAATCCAGCCTGTAGATCTTTTTAGCACCGGTAATGTTACGTTTTGTATAATGTTATCCCGACCTTTCATGTTCTCACTGGAAAGGAAGGTCGAGTTAGGTAGGTATGTGTGGTAATAGATGAAGTGACTTGTACGTACATTTCTTCTGGCCGCAGGTCTTCGAGCTTGTCCAGCGGTTGGTCCGTCGGCGTCAACATGTCTATAATGACAACTGAGCACCCAAGGCTGCTTCATTAATGCCTCATAGCTTGACACCCACCAAGGTCGAAACTCTGCTTAGCCATGCCCCTCGACGCATCCCTGCCCGCAAAGTTCCCATACATTCCATCTGCACATTCCTCAGTCCGTACACTCCCCACTCAAATTAAACAACCACTCACTAGGCCCATAGAAATTCCTCCCACTCGTCACATCAAACACAATCCCATTAATCGCCAATAGAATCCTTCCACCGTCCTTCCCGTTGAATGGCTCCAGCGTCTTTGGTGTGTAAATCTTGAAAAGCACTGTTGGTGGGTGGGATTTCGGCATCCAGGAGTAACCTGCTTTGAATTCATGGGGGATGGTGCGTGGTTTCGAGATGGGTGGGAAGAGGATGCGTTGGACGGAGTAGAGGATGTAGATGAAGAGGGCGGTGTTGACTGGTGTGCCTAGGTCGGATGGCATGTTGTCGTTGTTGTGGGACGAGGAGGAAGGAGAGATGTTGTGGGTGCTTGTGGGGATGTTGCTTAGTGGCATACCCGGTGTTACGCTGTGACTGTCACATTGCTTTTAGGGGCTTTCTTCCACCAACTACCACCGGCAACACAAGCTTTACATTCAACAAGTCGTACGGATATTGGAACTTGTAGCATAGCCCATCCCCAATGGGAGGTTAACTCCATATTGTGCTGCGAGTACCTTCGGATCCTCACATTCGTATACAGGCTCCTCTGTCCTGGCTCACCCTATACCCAGCTACACAACTGTACACGACACACCGGCCCTGCTCACAGCCCACATTCCACGCCCCAGGCACCGCAGTACAATCCTCTCCCCCACCGGTCGGGGCGCATCCACCGCCTATATGACACCTCATCAGCCAAACTCATGAGTGCCACAAATGGAATATACGTACAATTCTCCAAGTCAATCATGGTATCCACACACTCATAGTCGCTCATACTTCCTCCCGATATCACACACGCCTCCAGTCCAGCAGGGCACAACGACTCGCGCGAGAACGAGTCGCGACAGTAGCCACTACCACCACCGAGAAGAGCCACAACAACGACGGCCTTGACAAACGAATTCAGAACACGCATCTTCAAGTTACGATTCTAGAACGAGGGCGAAGCGAAACCAACAACCAAGTACTCGTGTAAATCACTTACACCACCCACATGTACCACGCGCTTTTATACCCATACCCATAACCTCCCATCCTCATCGGCTTTCGGTCCTTCGCTGACTTCTTAACGGCCCTCGTCAAGTCGTCTGTCATTACCGAAAAGCGCAATATTTCCGTTGCATTGGGATTGAATGTCATCACTTCTAGCTCACTTCTCCTTCCGTACATCACGTCTGCATTTCTTGTGCCCATGAGGCCAACCGGCGACAAGATGAACAAAGAACACTAGCCCAATATATTCGGCCTTTTCCTCTTGACAAAACATGGAGTTTTATGCCGCTGTCGAACCCGTCATATCTTCTGCACACAGCTTGTATCATCCTGTCCTCGGCTCGGTGTTAGAACTACACCTCGAGGATTTCAATAAAGATATCTAGAAAGAAATACCCTTGCCTGTCAGTATATCTGGTCGGAGACAAGGGCACATGTATGTTTTTCGGCAACCGTGTGATTGGACTCCTATCCTTCGAGATTCTAGGGAAATCACTACTTCTAGATCCACAAATTATACGAGATGAGTCAGGGCTAGTCACCCGTAGTCAGACTCTTAGTGTGTCTTTTTTGTGATAAGTCAAGACCGTTCTCACACATCTCTCCAAGTTCGGGCCGCAACGCCCTGTTAAAGAGAATCTTTTATTACCCAGGAATGAACGACTTCCAACGCAAAACATCTGCCAAGATTTTAACAATTACATCCTGCCAAACTCAGCACTAGATATCGTATAAGAGGCCAAAGAATATTTTTAAAAAGGGCTGAGATTGCGTTGTAAGATAATATAGAATACAGGCTTGAAGATATACTATGAATGTTACTAACGAGAGAGACGAACAAAAAGAACTGACAGGGGATTCAACAGTGCCGGGAGAAAGAGTTTATGCTCCAAAGGTAAAACGTGGACCAGAAACCGAAGATGAAAGAAATAGACGGATGGAGAGAGAAACGCGTGGACCAAAAGAATCACACTAGCATGGAGAAAGGGGCATAACAAGGGGACATAGGTAGATAATGATTATTATTATTATTAATACCCAATCTGCGAACCACCCACGGCCTGTTGCTGTATTGACGGGGAGGCCATTCCCATCGTCGGTGTCATTGGTAGTCGCGGTGGAGACTGAGACTGTGCTATGTGCGGTAATGGCGAAGGAGTGTGTTGGGGCATGGGTGACATAGACATTTGACCATTAGAGGGGATACGCATAGCAGGTCGTGAACCATTAGTTGTAGGTGCTGTGGCGGAAACATGATTGGGAGGCGGACTAGACTGCACACCGTTCACGCCATTCACGCCATTCACGTTGTCGATCCCGTTCACTGTAGACGTCGGTCGCTGTAGGGGGGAATTCGCCCACTGCATCTGGCGCGCCGCAGCAACTATAAAGTTCGCATTCGCGTTGCGCTGAAGGTGATGTTGCTTAGTGGTATACCCCGGTGTTACGTTGTGACAGTCACATTGCTCTTAGGGGCTTTCTTCCACCAACTACCACTGGCAACAAACACTTTACGTTCAACAAACCGTACACAACGAGCCGGATACTGGAACTTGTAGCCTAGTCTGTCCCCAATGGGATGTCAAGTCCATACTGCGCTGCGAGCACCTTCGGATCTTCATCCTCGTTGTATACACACCCCGCCTTGTCGGGGTGCACGTTATACCCAGGCATGCACCTGTGCACGACACACCTGCCCCCCACGCAAGACACATCCGACACACCGAGCAGCGCAGTACAATCTTGTCCTTCACGACCATCCCCGGTCGGGAGAGGAAAAACGCATCCACCACCTATACGACACCTCATCAGCCAGACTCATGAGTGCCACAAATGGAATATACGTACAACTCTCCAGGTCATTCATGGTATCCACACACTCCCAGCTCCTCGCATTTCGTCCCCAAATCCCACACGCCTCCATTCCGGCAGGGCACAGCAACTCGCGCGAGAAGGAGTCGCGACGGTAGTGTGGTTTACCGCTAGGGCAGCCTTGATAGATTCCACATTTACCATTGCACTCGCTATAGGGTGGATTGCAGACGCATTTGGTTGGGTTTTGCGATGGATATGGCTGGTATCTAATGTGGAAAGTAAGTGAATGTCGTGAATACGTCGTGGCGACTTACCCGTCTTTACATTGGAAGTTGCACGGCGCGTTCTTGGTGCACGAAGCTACTGCGTGATCGGGGTAGTTGCAGACCTTACCATTGGTTTCGACCTAAGTGTGCAAGGTAAGCAAACACTTCTATAACCCTGTGGACCCGCACTCACCATGCTAGTGATAGCAGAAATGACATATGTCTTTCCGGCGAGCGCGACACCCGCAATGGCAACCGCATTAGTCGTGATGAATGTCGGAATGTCATGAACGCAAATACACGCTTCTATGGGATGACCGTTAATATTTAACATTCACTCCCGTTGCCGTCCACACCATCCTCAGCCCACACAACACCAAGGTTGAGTCCACATAGGAGACCACTCACTAATTATCCCAACGCCAATCAGATTCTTCGGGATCAAAGGCTGGGGCACCTTCAACTCTGCATTAACCTCCGCACACGTATCCGAATACCCCGCATCAGTCGCAACTACACCGCTACTACCACCACGGAGGAGAGCCACAGCAACGACGGCCTTGACGAACGAACTCAGAATACGCATCTTCAAGTTTCGGGTTTAGAAAGAGGGCGAAGCAAAACCAACAATCAAGTCCTCGCGTAGACCACTCATACCGCCCATGCACCACGGGCTTTTATACCCATACCCATAACCTCCCATGTTCATCGGCTCTCGATCTTTCACTGATTTCTAAACAGATGTTCTTGACGACCGCCGTCAAGTCGTATGTCATGTTCATTTCCATACTGAAAAGCGCAATATTTCCGTTGCACTGGGATTGGATATCATCACCTCAAATCCACTTCTCCTTCCACCCATCACGCCTGCTCTTCCTGTGCCCATGAGGATAACCGGCGACAAGATGGACAAAGAACACCAGCCCCCCATATATTCGGCCTTTTTTCCCTTTGACAAGACAAGACACGGGAACTTTGCGCCGCTGTCGGACCATCATAATCTTCTGTATGTAGATCGTACCTTCCCGCACTCGACTGTCTGACATCCGACTCTTCAAAATCTCCGTGCCTCGATACTCATTTCTCCGACTTCGAGGCCCCATTCAGGGGACCTAGTTCGATGAAGCAAGTGACTCACCGCACATTACACCGTTCCGGAAATCGAAAATAACTTCGGCAGTGCATTCACGTTGTATTTGCGCGAGAATAAGAACTCGATCTCGAGAACCCTGCGCGATGGGTGTGCAATTTTACACTGCGGACCTGTTGCTTTCTCTGTCTCTCAGCGAACAGAAAAACTGATCTCCACCCCTGCCCCCCAGCCTGAAGGCCCTAGGCTCTGTCATCGAATCCGTGACGTCCTGGAACAGTTTATACGCCTAGACCGTAAGAGACTCATCTACTGATTGATGTATGAGGCTGTATATATACATGTACGTGATGCATCATTTCCTATCATGACCTTCTGTCCTCGGCTCGGTGTTAGAACTACGCCTCGAGGGTGTCAATAAAGATATCTCGAAAGAAATACCCTTGCCTGTCAGCGTAACTGATCGAAGGCAAGGGCACATGTATGTTTTTCAGCAACCGTGTGATTGGGACTCCTATCTTTCGAGGCTCGAGGGGAATTATCGCCTCCCCTAACTCCACAAATAGCACGAGATGAGTCGAGACCGCCTCACACCTTTCGTAGTTCGGGCCTCAGCATCTTGTTAAAGAGAATCTTTTTATTACCCAGGAATGAACAACTTCCGGCACTAGGCATCTGCCAAGATTTTAACAATTACATCCTGCCAAACTCAGCACTAGATATCGTATAAGAGGCCAAAGAATATTTGTAAAAAGGGTTGAGATTGCGTTGTAAGATAATATAGAGTACAGGCTTGAAAACATACTATGAATGTTACTAACGAGAGAGACGAACAAAAAGAACTGACAGGGGATTCGATAGTACCGGGAGGAAGAGTTTATGCTCCAAAGGTAAAACGTGGACCAGAAACCGAAGATGAAAGTAGTAGTAAGGGGGTGGAGAGAGAAACGCATGGACCAAAAGAATCACACTAGCATGGAGAAAGAGGCATAACAAGGGAACATAGGTAGGTAACCATTATTATTATTATTAATACCCAATCTGCGAACCACCCACGGCCTGTTGCTGTATTGACGGGGAGGCCATTCCCATCGTCGGTGTCATTGGTAATCGCGGTGGAGACTGAGACTGTGCTATGTGCGGTAATGGCGAAGGAGTGTGTTGAGGCATGGGTGACATAGACATTTGACCATTAGAGGGGATACGCATAGCAGGTCGTGAACCATTAGTTGTAGGTGCTGTGGCGGAAACATGATTGGGAGGCGGGCTAGACTGCACACCGTTCACGCCATTCACGCCATTCACGTTGTCGATCCCGTTCACTGTAGACGTCGGTCGCTGTAGGGGAGAATTCGCCCACTGCATCTGGCGCGCTGCAGCAACTTTAAGGTTCGTATTCGCGCTGAGCTGAAGGTTATTCGCATTGGCACCAGGCAACACTTGCATATAAGGCATGCGTTGCAAATGACTCTGGAGGTTAGCGAAATCTCCTTGCGGTAGACTTGCAAAGGCAGTTTTCAGGTTTTGCAGAGCTGGGTTACTGGCTATTTGCGCATAGGTAGCAGGGGTCAACGCTGCGGCATAATTGTTTGCAACGTGGAATCCATTGGCGGGCATACCGACAGTTTGGGTTTGGGACTTTGGACGTGCAGGAGACACAGCCGTGGCAGCGGAATCCGTACTTTGTGTCGAGTCACTCTGCTGAACGGCTATCGCACCATTGACTAAGGCTGATGGCTGATGAACTTCGGTCTTCACTACGTCAACATGAGGCATGGCGATGGCAGGACGACTGGCAACTCCATTGACACCGTTCGGAGGGGAGTGCTGAGGAACAGGGACAGGCTGGGGAGGGGATGTATGCGTAGCGATCGAGGTAGTAGACTGCAAGCCATTGACACCATTGACGGCAGGGATAGCTGGGCGCATTCCACCGTTTGACGATATCCGCATCTGGGGAACAGCATTGGGGGGCGGCATCTTCTTAAGTTGCTGCTGGATAGCAACTGGAGCGCCATTTGCGAGGCCGGGAAGCTGATGAGGAGCATTGTTGGCGGGTGGCGGTTGAGCAAGGAATTGTGCGAGAGCGGGATATATGGGACGGAAGGTGCCACCAGGATCGCGACGGTGAATGGAGGGGGGGACGCCGAGTCGGAATGGGGCAAACATAAGTTGACGACCGTCCGCTGTGACAACGGGTATGGCATTGTCTGTTACCAGACTTGCTTGGTCCGAATCCGCAAGTAATGTCATTGTGTGGCGCAGGTACCTGACCGCAAATATTAACAACAAGTATTGCAAGTTATAAGGGAACATACTTTGTCTGATATTCGTCTACGAGGACCCGATCCTGCTCGTCCTGGCCTTGGGGCCCAAACGCTGGGACATCATCTTGATCATATTTCCATTGCTCCTCGAGTCGACGTCGTCGCTCCAGCTCTTCAGGATCTTCATCAACCTCCATCGCCTCCGACTCGTCGGATGAGGACTCAAGTTTCTGGCGCTTAGCAAACGCAGGACGAGAAGTGAAATCACGCCGGTCAAGCATCCGGCGACCACCGCGACCGATACGCAGCCTAACTGAACGTATGGGTCTGGCTGGTGCATCGTTATCAGCGCTCTTTGACGATGGCCATGCGGGTGCTTCGGGTGGAGGGATATACTTGAAGAGTCGGGAGGCATATGGAACAGGAGGTTGCTGGTAGGCGCTCTGTTTCAAAACATAACTGAGTAAGTGTGCAAGGACCACATAGCATGTACACTCACGTCGATCTGGTCTTCCCAGTGGTGATCTTGGTCTTTCTGGCGGGCAAGCGTAGCTTCGATCTGCTCCCGAATGGCGTTGATACGTTCCTTTGGGCGCAAAGTCGTCTCCTGCCTTGGTGTTGACACAGTCGAGTCTTGCGTACGGATCCTGAGACCAGGTATGCGCCTAATGGCTCGTGTCAGTACCAACCGTACCAGATAAGCAATCCAGAGTACATACGCTGCAGGTTCGGGCTTCTTGGCTGGACGTTCCTTATCCACAAGCAACTCCTCGTCCGCCTTGTCGTTGAGTGCAGGATACATACGTTTGAGATCGGCAAGAGCCATCCGCTTCTCCCACACGTCCTGTGCATGCTGCGCACATTCTTTTTTGGTGCTTTCACGATTAAGGATGAGCTTGGCAAGCTCGAGAGGATAAGAAAGCTCCGCTTGTAACCGCGTGAGCTTGTCCGAGTATGTGACCTGTGATGCACGCGTTTTGCGAACGGCCTTGATCTCGCGGCGCCGAAAGCAGATGTACGACTCGTTGAGGGTATCCGACTCGTCTCCGTTGAGGGTAGGTATTATCCGATGGCCGCCACGCTCTATGCGCCTCTCTTTCCAGTACGGGTAGATGGCACGAGCAATACGGACAAGTTGGGGAGGTTTCGGGACCCAGGAGGGGACAGTGAAGGTGGCAAACATCGACGAAGGTAGTTCGTTCAAGAAAGTGTCCTGGTAATCCGTAAACCCAGGGAACGCCATGCCATTCTCCAAGCCCTATACGTGTTTGAGTCAAGGGTCATATCTCGCAGCAGAACACTTACATGATGCAGATACTCGTATTTCTCGTGAGTAACCTTCTCATAGATCCCTACTACAAGTTCAAATTCATCCTCCGAGATGAGGACTGGTTGTGAAACGTCAGGCTCCTTTCCCTTCGCTTTGGCACTACGCGCAGATGTGCGGGTGCCAGATGCAGAGACGGCTCCCTGGGCACTTGTTCCCTCGCCTCTTGCTTCCTCGTTGTTCTTATCAAGCCAATCTTTGTCCCGCTCATCCATGTAATACGTGAACCCGCCGGCCAAGCCGTCGACGATCGACTCCTCGACCGATAGGGACGTACAGACATAACTAGCAGGGTCCTTCCACCTGTTTGGAGGATAGAACTCTTCATAATTATCGACGACGCCAGTCGAGTCTGGTGTAGGAATGTATGCAGCGGGGGCAGGCTTATCTGGTACGCCCTTGGTTGATCGGCCGATGGCCGTGCTTGTCCGGTGAGCGGCACTAAGAACTTCCTGCAAATGGTGTTCCTGTAGAAAGATCACGCAAAAGGTAGCTTAGTCAGCTGAACCGCGGAACGCACAGCCACGAAAAATGCTGACGTGGCAGGCTAGTGGGGCAAAGGGGATGTGGCACACTCACGTTGGCATCCTCAGCGTCGACGCCAGCAACGAGGTTGGTGAGACGATGCTTCTCCTCGTCTTCGTCCGGGATGAGGAGGGCCTCCGCGTCGAGATTGCCATGGTGTATCTTGAGGCGAGTTTTGTTGGTAACCCGGTTGCGATTTCTGAGGGTCGAGGCACCCGGAAGGTGATTTCGGGGCATATCATGGAGAGTGCAGAGGCGGAAAGACTAGAGTGAAAACGAATAATTTAGCAGCAGAATATGTTGGTGTTGCCCTTGTCGTTGTCGTCGTCGGCAACTGGCCAATGCGTCGGATTTGGGCCGAAAAGTGGTTTCGGCCCGGCAAATGAATATGCGACAGATCAAAAGCGGTACTGTTTGGTACGTAAACAAAGCCTGCACATATCGTGGGAAGCCTTATATTGTGCCATTCTCAGCTCTCAGTTCTCAGGTTTTCTTCTCAGGTGCTCAGGCATCTTACGCATGACTCCCAGAACTACGGGGGAGCCACCAAATACTCAAGTTTCAGAAGCCAGCTGCAGCATGGAGATGTGAGCATCCAGCACCGGCGAACCAAACACAGAAAACACACCTACAAACACCGCCTGATAGGCCCCGCTTCCCCTTTAGGTAATCATCGACGTCAGCGCCGCTCTACCAATCGGCCCAAGCCACTCACAGAACATGGATAGGCATTCCAGATATATCCATCATCTTTGCAGAGTATAGCGTAGAACAGACTTCCAAAGTGCCGAACAGGTACCTAGATTAATTGGGGTGAGTATCGAACCAGGACTCGCCGAAACCACAAACCATTCCAAAGCAAATCAAACCATGATGCAAATCGAGGGCCAGGAACTCTTGACAAGCTAGACAATTTCAAGCAATCTGCTGCCAGCAGATCAAGGGACTCCGAATCCCATTGACCACGCCGTCGCGTCGTATCACAAAAAGATCTCATTTGCCAAGCATCAACCACATCTGCTGCGATCGGTCAGCATTATTTTCAACGACGCACAAAACAATCCCACCTCGTAAAAACAGCAGTGGAAGCAAATGTCTACGGATAGAATCTGAGTATGCAAGCGTAAGACAGAGAATCAAAGGGCATCCCACCGACAGGAGCGCATCAGTTACGTAGCACTAAACTGCAAGGAGGCTGTCAGCTCAATGATCGGAATCGTCAAGACACGGATAGCGTACCAAGTCACGACTACGGTCAATAGCGAATGCACTAGAATCAGTAGGGGAAAGGGTATTTCCTCTAGTGAGGAAACAATCGGGAACAAGGATGAGAAACCTCGCACTTGTCCCAATCTCCGCTCGGACGAAAACTCGAGGGAGGGGACGCCTAGGGGTAACACCAGACATCGGAGGGAGCATGACACCCACAACAGGTCACTCCCCGTTCCTGTGCGAGGTTTGCCGGAGACAGGCAAGAGTGAGAATCATAATCGTATGAGGTGGACGATGAGGCCTGGCGACCTATATGCACCTGCCTGTGCAACGAAGGGGGAAAAAGTGAACAGGTGACAGGGAGAGTGTCTTTACTGCAGTTAACTACTCCCAACCTCCAGGGCCTCCTTATCCTCCCACCCACCAGCCCCCCGCCTCGAATCGGAATCGGACACCCGGCTCCCAAGCCAGACTGGACATATCCAGAACCGTGTCTTGACCGAATCCCGGATATCTCAAGAGAGATTGTCTGCTAGCATGTTAGAGGAGAGAGGCGGGGCAACTCGAGAAAAACGACAAGGTGAGTACAAGACAGAGCAGTGTCCGAGCGCAACCTCGGATGTAAGGAGTGAGGTTCAGCCACCACCCACGTGCCTCCAATTACAGTGAGCCGGCATATGCCGTAACATAACTCGCCGCACGTGATGGCATGCTACTTATCTCCCACTACGTTAATTCAACTCGCTCTATGCAACACGTTTGAATACAATATATTTGTCTACCCCCTGTAAACGATCGCTAGCTCTCACTCAGAAAGCGGAAGCAGTCCAACCACCGTCTGCAACGATGATCTATTCCACTCTGGTGTCAACGGTCTTCCACAACTGAAGCATCTTGAAACACACCTTGTTGGTCATATAACCGTTCGTCATAAGCATCTCCACTACAGAAGCTATCTCTTCGGGACGTCCAAAGCGGCCTACAGGAATTCTTCCCTACACAGAAGTCAGTCGTTGCAGCCCATACGAAGTAACCTCGTTTTAAATATAGCAACAGGTAGTTATGCTCACCCGCAACTCCTCGGATGGGTTCGACATCATGCTCGTCTCTGCTACACATGTCAAAGAAATTCAATCCAACGCAAACGGGAGAACGACACAGACCGGTTATGAGTGCTGGTGCAACAGCATTGCAAGTCTGCAGATAATGGTCAACCGAGAGGCAACACCAACCAATTGCAAGCGCTCACTATTCCGTCTTTAGCGTACCTATTTGCAATCCAATGGAGAAGGCCGTGCATTGCCGACTTGGAGGACGCATAATGCGGACCAATTACTCCGCCAGTACCTGCATTCTCTGCTTAGTGCAAACGCTCCCTGACACTTTTGGGGTTCAATCTCAACCTGCTGCGACGCTGCGTTCGTAGTGCTCAGCAGGAGTGACCAATCAGGTGATTTTGGGAATACAATACCTTGAATTGAATACTATCCGGCCCCACTTCTTTTCCTCCATACTGGGCAAACACAACTGCGTCAGCTGTGACTACGTTAGACAATGAATCTGCCTTCTTTATTATCCGCGTTACTGACCAAGAATGCAGTACCAGTGTTCGTTCTCCAAGTCGCCTCAAACGTTTCCACGCTAACGTCTTGAATATTGCCACTCGGCCCAATGACACCATTCAGGACACCTGCGTTGTTGAACAAGACATCCGGGTTTCCAAGTGTCTTTACGACATCCGCATGTAGCTTGCGTACACCTTCGTAATTCGAGAGATCGGCTTGAAACACAGCAGCTTGGACGCCAGGATACCCTTCCAACTCCGAAAGTAGTTCCTTCGCCTTCCTTTCCGCGGTGTTATAATGAACTGCAATGGAACATCCGCGTCGGGCAAGGGCTAATGCCGTTGCATACCCAATACCCCCCCTGTGGCACATGTTTCACTGATCAGTGTCATAATCTCTATGGAACGTAGACAAAATAAACGTACGTGCAACCAGTGATCAGAGCAAGCTTTCCTTTCAACGAGTCAGAGTCTTGCAAAGACATGCTCGTGGATTATAGAAGGAGAGTTGTGTGAATCGATGAACGTCATTCACCAACATCACCACAAGTTCCTACCCGTGTTGGATATTACATGACCACAACACCCCTAATCACGCGAGTAGGAAGAAGACCATAAATATCAACACCACAATTCCTTCCTTCTGAGTGACTCTGATATTTGTAGACGGTTACAGCTGGCACGGTTGGGCGCCGGGCAAGGGGGGAAAGATGACACTGAGATGACGTTGCTTCGTCGCCCCCGATGCCGTATCAACGAATTTGAAGGACCAGGGAGATACCGAATCTAGACAGAATTCGGTGTTTAACATTGCAAAAGTACGTCTCGCCATAGTATCGTGTACAATTACCAAATGCAAAAACGGTTAGAATAGCACGAGCTTGTACTCCTTATCATGGCGTTGCCACGACAAGCTTCAGTTGATAAGTAGTGGCATGTGGTGCATCATCACGACTCTCGCAGGGTTCACGTCAAGGAGAGACTTCGAAAAGGCCGGTCAGGACAATATTAATATAGGATTAGCCCTCGGAAAGAAGGGATAACTGGTACCGTGAGACGGGGTGGGATATGGTCAATTAAATGGGATGAAGCGACATCCGGAAGGGTCCAAAATAACTCCGGGTTTGAATATAAGCGGCAGGAAAGAGTAGGAGTTACCTTGTAGGCTGTAGCAAGAATTGCTGGATAAGTCATCAGTGGGAGTAATCCTCGAAATTTGTCCTCAGCACAGAGGAGAGGGATGAGAAAGCGGACAGACGGAAGATGTAGTCGGGCTGATGGCGGGTTGTGGCGGAAGGCATGTGGATGTGGATCACAAACAGTGGAAATGATTGTTCCTGGCCGAACCAACAACACCCATCCGATCTCGCAAAAAAATAAGCAGAGGGAATGGCTAATCGGATACTTATATATCTTATCGCCAAGTCTTCTTCGCTTTCCCCGTTGTTCACCTAACCTTCTCTGTCCAGTCGGCCTGGACGTCTCTTTTCAATCCCCATGGTCGCCATCTTCTCCAAACTCAACGATGCGGTAACACACCCACCTTGCCATCCCGAGTCCAGAAAATTTACATGCTATCTATCTCAGGTCGCCCGGTCGTTTGTTGGAAGGTGGTTTTTACTGGAAGGATGTGGAAAGCCAAAGGAGCGCGTTGGTTCCCACTTTACGGTGCGTCACTCCCAGCTCCCCATTGATTTTGGCTAGCTGACCTTGCCCGACATTCACAGACAGAAATACGCGCAGGCCTAACGACATGGGTGAGCCCACCTCAACTTCCACCACTCTTCTCCTGTTCACAACGGTTCACAGGCAGCCATGGCTTACATTGTATGTCTCTCGCTTCCAAACTCCCCTTGGCAATCCCATGTCGTCGCTTATCACAACGTCCTTGTCAGATTTCTGTCAACGCCTCAATTCTTTCCGACTCTGGAGGAACCTGTGTCTGTACAAGAGACGACCTATGCGTCAGCGACCCAACATACCTCTTTTGTAAGAATGAAGTCCGCCAAGACCTAATCACCACCACTGCGGCGATCGCCGCCTTTTCTTCATTCCTGATGGGACTTCTCGCCAACCTCCCGGTAGGGCTCGCCCCCGGTTTGGGTCTGAACGCCTACGTGAGCAATTTATATTACCAATAGTATTCCCATCGCGTCGTACTAATGAACCGATTCCTTAGTTCACTTACTCTGTCGTGGGTTTCCATGGATCTGGCATCATCTCCTATCGTCAAGCTCTCGCGGCTGTCTTCCTGGAGGGGTAAAGCGGATTACCCCATTCTGAATATGGGATTATAACTGATTCTGTTCGCTGGTAGATGGATATTCCTGGCACTTTCTCTAATCGGGCTCCGGCAGTGGCTCGTGCGTATTATGCCCCAGTCCCTCGTACTGGCGGTTGGTGCGGGGATCGGCCTCTTCATCGCGTAAGTCTCCATATATCCAACTTGCTGTTAAATATAGCTTATCTTTGACTCCAGTTTCATCGGACTGTGTGAGCCCTCGTAAAAAATAACAAATTTGATCATCCATCTCACGCCAAATTCAGCGGGCAATGGACTTGGGGTTATCGGAGGAGATACGGTCAACCTTGTTGGACTCGGAGGATGCACACCTGACAGTAAGCATTGGCCAGACTGATCCCGGAATAATATCCTCATGTACAAACTACAGATTACATTAGCGCGGATATGGCGAATTACTGTAAATCTGGTGTCCTTCGCAGCCCCACCATGTGGCTCGGCATCTTCGTCGGAGGGTGAGTAACCCCTATCCCTATTCCCGAAGCGCACCAGAATTGGCTTACTGACCTTGGTTTTTAGCATTTGCACTGTCTTAATGATGCTCTATCGAGTTCGTGGCGCGATTCTCATTGGTATCTTCTTGGTGGCTATTATCTCCTGGCCACGTCCAACGTCCGTTACCTACTTCCCCCACACGGAGCTGGGTGATGAGAGGTTCAACTTCTTCAAAAAAGTTGTCACATTCCACAGTATCGACAAGATCGGTAATGCCATCGATGTGAGCTCTTTTTCTAACTCAAAGGCTTTCATATACTCAGTACAATCTCAGTATGCTTACAACAAAGGTCGCGTTTGGTATGCCCTTATCACCTTCCTCTATGTTGATATTCTCGGTACGTCCCAAAATCTATGTGATGCATGAACCGCGAGAATGAAGGTCTTCTATAGATACCACCGGCACTCTTTACTCCATGGCTAAGTTCGCCGGTCTCCGCGATCCTGTGACTCTGGATTTCGAAAACTCAACAATTGCTTACTGCGTGGACGCCTTTAGCATCAGTATCGGCGCGCTAATGGGCACGAGTCCAGTAACTGCTTACGTTGAGAGCGCGACTGGAATCAGCGGTACGTGTCTCTCATTCTGCGTGCTATCCTCTCTCACATTCGCAAAAACCAGAGGGTGGAAAGACCGGTCTCACGGCTATGACTACTGGCATCGCCTTCTTCGTTTCCATTTTCTTTTCGCCGATTTTTGCTTCGATTCCCTCGTGGGCTACCGGAGGTGCTCTGACAATTGTCGGTTCTCTTATGATCCGCAAGTATGTCGATTCCTCCCAACTACTGTGCCTATACGCTAATCTACTCTCCCTAGCGTCCTTGAGATCAACTGGGACTACCTCGGCGATGCCGTCCCAGCTTTCCTAACGCTTCTCATCATTCCCCTAACCTATAAGTGCGTCAGCCCTCTCCGAAACCATAGTCATGTATCCTTGCTCATCGCATCCCACTACAGCATCGCATACGGTGTCATCGCAGGCATTTGCTCTTACATCGTCCTCAACGGCGTCCCTCTCCTCCTTCTCAAAATCTCCAGAGGCAGAATCGTTCCTCCCAACTACGAAGATTCTGAAGAATGGGTTATCCCGCCTGGGAGTATCCTACCCTATTGGATTCGGAAGCTCCTCGGGCGAACGAATCAAGAAGATATGCCGGTGGAGGAGAGGCATGATTCGAGCAGTGAGCCGAGCATGCATGAAAAGTCTGAGAAACCCAGGTCGGAGCCATCTCAGCTCTAAACCTGACCCCCAGTTTTCTGTTCCCCTCCCTTGCTACGGGAGAAGTTCGAACTCTCTTCGGGTTTTCTACCGTATCCGTGATATGTGGATACGGTTCCATTGTTGTCAAACCTGGCTGACCGCTGATTCTTGAGGTGTTATGACCTCGTACATATAGCTATTTCGCTCTGGGACACATTAACATTCGACTAGCTGATGAAATAGATAGATACCCTTGTTTACCCTTTGCAACCACGCCTTTCCGACTATATACACATCTAGTAAATAATTAGGTACATATGTTCTACCATTCTCCTCCCATGTATGTGCCAGCGTAGGTGATCCAATAATCTAGTCAATCATCTTCCCAATTCAAACACTTCCAATCCCCATCTGCATTCCCGCCTTCATTACTCCCCTCAAACCACACCTTACCTTGCGGCAATATAATGGTCTTGAGAGTCGGACACGATGAATGCCAAACCTTGGCAATTTTGCGCTCATCTATTTCCTCTTTCCCTTCACCGCCGTCCTCATCGCCTCCCAACGCAGCCATAAAAGTGATATACCGCAACCTCCTGAACCCAACCAAAAACTGGCCCCAATCCAAAAGCATCGTCGCTGTGACCTCTGCCATGAGCACCACGATATGCAAAGCTTCAAGGTCCGAAAACCTCGAGGACAGCTCATGAAACAGGAAATGTGGCGCGGTAGGATCAAAGGACATGACACTGAGTCTCGCAAGCGGCTTCGACGCCATTGACAGCGCGGACAGCGTATCCATGGTATGTGGGGGGAAGAGCGGTATCGACATGTGCGTTACGGGTCTGGATGTGATTACATCTCGGATAATGGTTGGTCCGGCGTGGATAGCGTTGAAGTGTGATAGTTTGGGTAAGGATGTCGGGAGGAGGGTGAATTGGCTTGGGCGGGTTGTGAGGGCTGCCGAAAAGGGGTTGTCGGGAGATAGTGCGCCGACGGAATGGAATAGGGTGGTTATGAAAGGGTAGAGTGGGTTGGATGAGTCTGAGTTTATGCCTCTGAGTGTGAGTTCGGTGATTTCGGGTTGGGAGTCGAGGAACCGCGCGAGGGGGGGTTTGCAGTGCATTGAAGTTGTAAGTGAGCGTAGTCGGAATATCTGAGGCGAGGGGGACTGGGATGAGGAGTGCGCGGACGGCGGTGGCGGCATGGGGAGTACCCAGGTGGGTGAGTGTCGTTTGGGGAGTTCGATGACCAACGTCGTTAGGTGTATCATCTTCTTCAACACCCTCTCCAGGAGCAGGTAGTACGTCCTCGTTGGGGTATGGTTTATCAGGTTAACCTCAAAAGTCCTCACGAGCAACGGTAAATCCGTGCTGCGATCGAGCGTCATCATACATCGGAGGAGTCGGGCGGGGTGCAGCTCCGCATTAATTGTATGGTATAATCTTCTTGTGCCCACGGCATTTAGTGCGCTGTTGGTTCGTGCGAGGGTTGCGAGGTCGCGCAGTGCGAGTTTCTGGCAGATGTTGTCGATAATTTCCGTGGGGAGGATGGGATAGATCGATGGAGCGGCTCGGAATACAGCTTGCGTACTGAGGATTTTGCCCATTGAGGTTGCTGCGTTGTTCAGTCTGCTGCGATCGCTCTCGACTTGGGAGATGAGGTCGTCAAGGAGCATGCGTGTCCGCGCTAGCCTCTGCCCGTTTGTGAGGGTAGTCATGGCACGAGAGCGAGGGAAAGTACTTATAATACGCTCCAGCAGCGATCACTTAAACCTAGCACATTCCATAATCTCCTGCCAAAGCTCGAGCTATCATGTCATCATCATTATAAATAATCCATTAACGACACGGATGTACAAATAACTTTAGCGCCATAGAAACCAGAAGAAATGTCATTATCGTCTATGCAGAATGTCATCATTTATTGGACTTTGGCTTTGAGACCAAAGGTGCCCCGAGCTTCAGCCTCAGCCTCGGCTTTAATACCCTCTTTCTCAACCTCATCCATCAGCTTGCGCTCAATAGCATCCTGCTGCTCCTTAGTGGCGTTTTTCATCGCAGCTTTGGCAGCCTCAACCTTCTTCTTGTACTCCCTGTACTTGGTATCGGTACCACAGAGCCAGTCCCACCAGCGGAAGGAGGTAGAGTAGTTGTTGGTGAAAGCCATATGGTGGAAGTCGTGGTGGTCGGCGCCAGACCAGAAAGGAATGATATGTTGGAGTGACCAGGGGAAATCTGACAAGGGAAGAAGCGATGAATTTCTGTCTTGCTTGAAGTAATGAGCATGAAACGTACCATATCCGCTGTGGGCGTCAATAGCTTGGAACAACCTCAAAACAATCCAAACGTAGACGGTCACGATGTGGAGGTCACGAGCGAAAGCACAGTACAGAATGGGGCCGGCGAGGGTACCAGTTCCGAGAATGAAGACCTCAGCCGGATGGGCATATTCGGCAGCAAGGCCAAAGGGTGCGGAGTACTTGTGGTGGAGTTTGTGGATATGCTTATAGAGGACACCGGTATGGAGCGCTTGGTGAGCTAATCACACGCCATTAGCCAGCGTCTAATGAAAAATAGGTAGACAGGGACGGAACTCACCAAGGAAGTGGAAGAGATCCTCAAAGAAGAAAAAGAAGAATACTTGGGGAGCCATAGCCTTCAAAGAAGGGAAGGGAACCTGCCAAGTAGACATGCCAACCGACTCAGCGAGGGGATGGAACAACCAAATCTAACAAGAAAAAGTTAGCCGATGTCAAAACCAGAATATCACAAGAACTTACTGCAGGTAGTTCGATCGTGAAGTGAGAGAAAAGAACCTGCTTCGTACACTCCCATTGCTCCTTTGGAGTTGGGATCTTGTTGGGCTGTAGCTTCCACTTGCGGAAGTAGGGAATAGCGTCGATTATGATCCAGGGTACGCAACGACCGAAATAAACAATCTACACAACGTCAGCAACTCGATGAGAACCGGGAAAGTAGAAAGGACACTAACCTCGTGAAGAAGGAAGCTCATAAGGCCAGTAGCAATGACAGGGTTGCCAATCCAAATGTACCAGGCCATCCATTGCTGCTCGAACCAATTGAGCGAAGCGTAATCTGTGCCTTGGTAGAGTTGTTCAGCTGGGTTAAGGCCAGCGGCCGAAGTAGCATTCAGGAAACTCATGATGGTGGACCTCACGCTAAGTGATGGTCAGCGTTGAGGAGAAAAGATTTGAGAGGGGAGGAAGCAGGTAGGCCTGGGAAATAAGGGAGGAAACGACTTTTTATTTATATTCAGTAAATTCATGAATGTGGCGTGAGGTTATTTCTGGACTTGTTGTACACGTGATCGCTTACACCCCAACTTGTTGACATTCGTTAATATTTAATGGCAGTCTAGGTGAGCCGAGGTGCGTCAATTCCGTCAACAAGCCACCATTGTCGTGTGCTCTTTCGCATGCTGCCTAGAAATCAGCCCACATTTGTCACAGACCCACCACACCAGCCCACTATTGTATTCCGTGCTGTGTCAAATCGTACCATTGCTCCAGCTTCACCCTCACGACACAGGAAGCAATCTGTACTTTCCATTTTCGCGGCTTTTGCATACACCCAGTCCAGATTCCACACTGATCGACCGTTGGTCGTTTCCTGCATGCTTGCCAATCGTCGCACGCAATAAGGTGAACGTATCACGGTTATCATGGATATCATAGATGAGTGCCTGCGAGAGTAGAGTATGTCCCGTAAGCAGCAAAGTGAACTCAAAGGACGCTACTATAACCCATTGGAAAGAATATAGAAGTCGTTCGATAGCTCCACTGTGTGTTAAGCGCATGCATCTACACGGAAGAAGTGCCGATGTAAGCATCGTTGAGGACAGTTGCAATGGCTCAAGCGCGCCCCCGTCATGGGGTCAGTTCACTACCATAAGATCACGAGTCTGAGTATCCAGAACTTCAAAGTCCTTTTAAACCTCTTCACGCTAATCTTGCACCGAAGACTCCATACTTTCGTCCCATCGAAGAGACATGAGAACCTACTACTTAGCATTCGGAGAACTGAGGACGGCCCATTCCGCGCAAACAAAAAAGAAAAAAAAGAACCCTTCAGGACTAGTCTAGTCATTGCCACCGGTCAACACAGAATTATGATCATCCTTTGCCATGGAAATATTATTGCGCCACGATTATCTGAGGCTGCCTTCGACGAAGCTGTCGCAGAGACCCGGGTCCCTCAAAACCGACTACTCCGATAAGACTTGATCGAGGTTGTTAATCTGATCCGGTGCCTTGAAGCTTGATCTCCAAATATCGACCAACATGTTCGACTACCAGTGGCAAGATACTGCATTTAGTGTCGCGCTCCGCTTTCTAGCCTGGCTCTACACGTTCAACGATGAGTTTGACCACCCGTGGGGGATATGCAGCGCGAAGAATCCCCCTCATAAACCACCGATTTGGCTCCGCCAGCACCTGCGCCGAACGCATGGCGTATACTCAGGGCTTTAAAGGGTCGTATATATTCATCTCGTCCTCCTTTCGCCCGACATTCAGTGCCGAAGTGCATCGCCCTTTTGGATCTGTCTCACACCCGTGTAAGCCCATGACTAATGTACACCGTCTTCTTCGCGGAATAGCCCCAAAATCTGAAAGAACTTGATAATTTCGTTCACGAGAGCTTTGAATGCGTTGATAATCAGCAGATCATTCTTCATGAATTTTTAATTCCTATTGTAATTCCTCGAAGCAGGTCATCCGTTACGGGGGCCCCATACGTATATATAGACCCCTCCACGGTAGAGGATCGGATTCCACAAGAAACAAGCCTACTTTCGACCACACCAACCCAACTACCTACTCAAATTCTTCCTGAGCTTATATCCCCGCGGAATGGCGTCCCAATACAACCAGGGCGAGGCTGTCAACTTGTTCCCAGCTCCGAAGCACCTTCAATCGTTGGAGCTTCCGATCCCGAAACCTTTGCCTGGAGCCACGCCTGCCAGCACTGCGGCCTTGCGAGAGGCCTTGCAGGACAGTCATAAACGCTGGCACTGTTTCGTCAACGAGCGCAGATTCCACAAGTACGTCTCCACGTCATCCGACCCATGTTACGCTGGGGCCCTAATCCTTCGTTTGTTGTCCAGTCATACGCCTCATACGGTTCTTGCCTTGTGGTATCTCGGCGCGGACTCCGATGTCATAAAGGCTGCGTATGCCGAACACAGCCGTTATCAACAACCTACATTTGCCTCTCCTGGCCCTATCACCAAAGATAACTGGACCGAACACCTTGGCGATGCGGAGTACGTATAGTTTGGCGACACCGTATTCATTGTTGCTAAAATATTCATATAGCTACTATGACGCCTACCTCGCATTTTTCACCGGCGAACTGGCAGCCCTTGGACCTGCCGGCGTCGTTGAGGAATACGTCTTCTCCAATACAGCCAATATCCCGGAGGGTAATACCAAGCAAGTGGAAATGTTAAGCAGGTTCCATGACGCCCTCATCCACCCGTTGATTCACGTTGGATATGGGTTTGAGTTTAACCTCCCCGGCATGATCGTACAAGGTGACTTAATTCTTGATATCTTCGCTGAATTGGAGGCTGACACCCCATGCTTGCAGGTCTCGCGCAATGCGCTGTCCATTTGGCAAGGGCAAGCCCAGTCATCCCAGTGTCTTGGTTCAAGGATGTTCAAGAGGCAAAGCTCAACTCTACCCCTAGTGTGCTCAACCTCCTCGCTCGCGTTCTCGCTGATCCTGAGATCCCTGGCTTGGAAGCTACGGATCAGCACTTGCAAGTGTACCCTACATCTCTTCGCCAGTTTGGCGAAAAGTTGCTGAAGCATGTTGAGGCTTGGTCTCCGGACCTTTCGACAAAAGAAGGGCTGAGGGAGACGTTGGAGGAGGTCGTGTGGTTTGTTACACTGATGTATGCGGTGCCTGGATTGACGAGCAAGGAACAAGGGCTATTCAATGCTGACTTTTTCCAGTGAGCGATAGGCAACAACTCTAATGGATTCTAGATTGATCATCCTTTTCCGTAGCATGCACCTGGTCACGTCTTCCATGTTCCTCTCCAGTCTTCTTCTCCATCTGAAGCCCAAGTCTCAAGACCTGCTGCTCCGCAGCTATGTTGGTGTCTGTCTTGTCTTGTTCGTCGGTCGTGGAAAGCCTCAACTGGACGTCGAAACCTTCTTCCAAGAAACTGCCGCACTCAAATCACTCACTACCACAACCTCCACTCCTCTCACGGGGCCCATGCTCGATATTCCGGCCACTAGCGCAAACTCCCCGAATCCATGGGCACAAATCATCCAGGAGGCGATAATTTCCCCGGATGATCATCTGTCTAAGCTTCAGCGCACTCTGTCGCATTACGCACAGACTTATGGGAACCGTGAGGCGGGATATTTCAAGGACCGTGAGTTGAAGGGTGCGGAAAAGATTGATGGGACGCTCTTTGTGCGAGCGGCCAATCTTGCGGCGTTTAGGTTGAATAGGAAGATCGATGGGGTTGCTGCTTCTTGGGATATGCGTGGATTTTACCAGAACTAAGACAGTGAATGTACTCAGTATGCTCCGTTGTAACATACATCAGCGCTTATGGAGATGCTGAATTTGGTATGGCTTCCAAATAGAGCGAGAGTACGACACTTCGCAACATCATTTCCATCCCTTCCCATACCCACCACATTCAACCAGAAAAAATCCCACATAAGGCCCGCCCGAGGATATGGAACTCTCGATTTTTAGCGCTCAGCTCTGTTTCTCGACTTCTTTCCTACATAATCAGTCCGGAGCCAGTCTCAGAATAGGAAAGCTCTGACGTCAGGGGTGAACAAGGCATCTCGAGCCTTATAAACCACGGCTTCGCATCTCTCCACTGTTTCCCACTCGTACTCCTACCAGAAGGTATCCCATAAAGAGCTTGCACGAATCACAATATGCCGACAAATGTTGACGACAACTTTCTCTTCCCCACCCCTTCGTCACCTCCATCAACTCTCTCGCCGTACCACTGGCCTGGCGTCAATCCGGAATCAACTCAGGCGCTCAAGGACGTCTTGAAGGACAACCATGAGCGGTGGCACATTTTCTTCAACACCAAGGGATTCCATAAGTATGTCTGCCTCGCTGGTCCTATCTCTTACTGGACTTCTTTTGACTGGTGTTGGCAGTCACTCTGCGCATCGTGCTCTTGCGATTTGGTCTTTGGGAGCAGATGCAGCCGTCATCAGGGGAGCGTACAAGCTTGACTGTGGGGAGCAAAGGCCTGCTTTCAAGTCGCCTGAGGAAATTACGGAAAATAACTTTGAGAAGCACTTGGGTGATGAAAGGTCTGTCACCCTGCTATTCCCCACCACTTCCAGGGCTAGAGCTTGGTGCTGACTGCGATTCAGGTTCTATGATGCCTACCTCAACTTCTTCACGAACTATGTCCGCGACCATGGAATGGACAAGACTTTTGAGACATTCATCTTCTCGAGGAAGAATAACATTGGAAAAGCGGAGATGTTGAGCCGCTTCTTGGCTGGCTTGATTCATCCTCTAATTCATACCGGTTATGGTGCTGAGTTCGACCTTCCGGGCATGTTCATTGAAGGTATGTGGTGCTGCACACTATAATGTACGTGTTCACTGAGTGCTAGACTCTCAGGTCTGGCGCAGACTTGTATTCACCCACCAGATGTGTCCGAGCTTCTTCCAAAATCTTTCTTTGACTCTGTATATGCCATTACTGACACAATCTTCGCCAACACACCCAATTTTGTTACGAACGCCGCGCGCAAGATTGAGCAAGTAGCGGGCCATCTTGAATCCAACACGTCTTTTGGCAGATCCATTGCCTCGGTCCCTTCGAGCGACGATAACGTTCATGCCCTCACGATCCTCGCACGTGTTTTGGCTGATTCCAGACTGTCTCTTCCGGACGACTTGTATGAGCTCAATATAGTCCAGAACACGATCGCGAAAAACGCTGATCTCCTTCGTGACTACGCCTCGCAGTGGACGATCAATATCCAGAAACCGGGCGAAATTGATAGGAAGGTCGAAGAGATCACTTGGATGAATGTTGTCATGTATGGAGTTGCTGGGTGGACTTGGGCTCAAAAAGTGAAGCAAGGAAAGGAGGGCGACTTCAATGCCGATTTCTTCCTGTGAGTCTGCTTAAAAACGTTCTCGGCCTTATACTTACCGTGCGGTAGTGTCCATCTCGTCACTTCGGTTGCATTCCTTCCTTCCTTCATGACCCTTATTCGCCACTCTCCTCAGTCCCAAGTTCTCCTCTTGCGCTCCTACCTCGCCGTTTGTCTTTCATGGTATGTCGCTCGTGCACGACCCAAGTTGGACATTCGTGCATTCTTCACCTCGTCTACCGCAACTGCCTACCCCCTCCCGATCAATGCCCTACCGACGCCCCACAAAGATGCACTCCCAGGACAAGACAAACCGCAAACCCGAGTCCCAGACCCATGGCTCCCCATAGTCCAAACCACCATCGTCCATCCAGACCAACACCTCCCTAAAGCCGTCCGAGCGTTGGCCACATGGGCCAGTAAATTCGGTACTACACCCCCCGGCACATTTAGCGGCCCTCAGGACACCGGTGCAGCGGACGCTGTCCAAAGCGACCATGTCAAGAAACCTGTCCCTCTCAAGGGGGCGATCAAAACTGAGTTGCCTGGTGCGGAGTACCTGGATGGGACGTTGTTTGTCAGAGTTGTTGGGTTGACGGTTGCAAGAATGGGAAGGGTTGGACAGGGGGAGGCGCCAGCTGAGTTTTGGGATCGGGATGGGTTTTATGAAGACCCAAAGGTGGCTGAGGAGGCGAAGAAGAAGATGCAGGAGTTGTTAAGCGAGATTGAGCGCTCGAAGTATTGAAGAGCTGGTGAAGAAGTGTTGCTTCCTTACGTTGGATTCGAACTCAGGAATATGTAACCATGTACGTTTGCTTTGTTGATTACTCCTGTTGGATGTACAAAACAGTTGCCTAGCTGATCCTGGTGTATGGGTAAGGAGTTGAGAAATGTTTCACTTTTTTGTCTGACTCTTTCCACTCCCTTCATCCAATCCGGAACCTTGATTTCGGTCTTAGTACTCACATTCTCCCATCACCCTGAGGCATGGTCTTTCACAGAGCCTGATTTAAGTTCTTTGACAAGTTTGCAGCAGGACTTATTTGATGCATGACTTGACTCTCAAGGACGGCTTCGTTGTCGGGCTGTGTTCCATCCTCCTTCGAAACATGTTCACTTCTGCGCGGGACACAGTGAGGTGGGTTTTTCCATACGGCAATGCTTCACTGAAGTGCTTCCAAACCCTTATAAAGAATGGGTAACCGGGTTGACTCAGCGGATGTTGAGAGAGGATTAGTGACTTGACGCAACGTTTTCCCGCCAAAGCTACATTACCTGTCATGTCATAGTCTGTTGTTGCCGCTGCATCTAAATATCCGAAATCGTAATCATTTATTATCATGGAAATATTTTTGGGCAAGGATCATCGATCATCTGAGGCTGGGGCTGTCCTTGACTGGGCTGCCGCAGAGACGCGAATCCCTCAAAACCGACCATTCCGATTGGTCTCGATGATTGATCCTTGATCTGATCCGGTGCGTGGTATCGGAACGACCCGTCTTGAAGATCTCCAAATGTTGACCGCCGTTTTCGATTGCGAGTGGCAAAATACCGCATTTAGTGTCGTATTCCGCTTTCTAGCCTGGCTCTGTGCACTCAATGATTTGTTTGACCACCTGGGAGACATATGTAGCATGAAGAATCTCCCTTCATAAACCGCCGATTCGAGCTCGCCAACACTTGCGCCAAACGCATGGCATGTGCTCAAGCCTGTGAAAGCCGTATATATGCACCTTGTCCTGCTTTCACCCCATACTCAGCGCCGAGACGTATCTAAAGTAAGTAACACCCTTTCGAGTCTGGGTAACTCATGAGTCAGATACTCTTATGAGCCCGTGATTCACACATGCCGTCTTCTTCGCGGGATAGGCCCCAAATCAGAAAGAACTTCGCAATTTCGTTCACGAGTGCTTGGAGTGCATTGGTAATTAGATGAATGTCCTTTATAAACCACTGATTCCCATCGTAATGTCGTTTAGCAGGTCTCGTCATCAGACGCGAAGCCCTCATGCATATATATAGATCCCTCCATTGCGCAGGATCGGATTCCATAAGAAAGCAGGCCTACTTTCGACCACACCAACCCAACTACTTACTCAAATTCTTCTCGAGCTTTCATCCTCGCAAAATGGCGTCTCAATTCAATCAGAATGAGGCTGTTAATTTGTTCCCTGCTCCAAAGCCTCTTCAATCGTTGGAACTTCCGACCCCGAAACCTTTTCCTGGAGCTACGCCTGCCAGTACCGCGACCTTGCGAGAGGTCTTACAGGACAATCATAAACGCTGGCATTGTTTCTTCGACGACGTTGGACGCCACAAGTACTTCTCCATGTTATGCAACCCATGTTACACTTGGTCCTAATTCTTCATTTATTGCTCAGCCATGCGGCTCATGCAGTCCTTGCCTTGTGGTATCTTGGTGCGGACCCCGATGTCATGAAGGCTGCGTATGCCCAACAGTGCACCTATCAACGGCCTACATTCGCTTCTCCTGGTCCTATCAACAAAGATAACTGGACCCAACACCTTGGCGACCGGAAGTATGTATAGTTTCAGCGATATTCCAGTTGTTGTTATTGAGGTATTCACACAGTTACTATGACGCCTACCTCGCCTTCTTCACCGGCGAATTAGCAGCACTTGGACCTGTCGGCGTCGTTGAGGAATACGTCTTCTCCACTACGGCCAATTTCCCAGAGGGTCATAATAAGAAAGTGGAGATGTTGAACAGGTTCAATGAAGCACTCGTTCACCCATTGATACACACTGGATATGGGTTCGAGTTCAACCTCCCCGGCATGATCGTACAAGGTGACTTAATTCTCGGTATCCTCGCTGAATGGAGGCTGACACATCATGCTTGCAGGTCTCGCGCAATGCGCTGTCCATGGAGCAAGCTCAAGCACAGTCATCCCAGTGTCTTGGTTCAAAGGCGCTCAAGAGCCAAAGCCCAACTCTACCTCTAGCGTACTCAACCTCCTCGCTCGTGTCCTTGCTGATCCTGAGATCCCTGGCTTGAAGTCTACGGATCAGTTCCTGGTGTATGGTACCTCTCTTCGCCAGTTTGGTGAAAGGTTGTTGAAGCATGTTGAGGCTTGGTCCCCGAACCTTTCGACCAAAGAAGGACTGAGGAACACATTGGAGGAGGTCGCCTGGTTTGTCACATTGATGTATGCGGTGCCTGGATTGACGAGCAAGGAACAAGGGCTATTCAATGCTGACTTTTTCTAGTGAGTGATTAGACAACGCCTTTAATATGGTTATGGATTTGTCCATCCTTTCATAGCATGCATTTCGTCACGTCTTCCATGTTCCTTCCCAGCCTTCTTCTCCATCTGAAACCCAAGTCTCAAGAGCTGCTGCTCCGCAGCTATATCGCTGTCTGTCTCGTCTGGTTCGTTGGGCGCGGGAAGCCTCAGCTCGACCTTGTGGCCTTCTTCCAAGAAACGACCACACTCAAACCACTCACCACCATAACCTCCACTCCTCTCACGGGGCCCATGCTCGATATTCCGGCCACTAGCGCAAACTCCCCGAATCCATGGGCACAAATCATCCAGGAGGCGATAGTTTCCCCAGATGACCATCTACCTAAGCTTCAGCGCACTTTGTCGCATTATGCACAGGCTTATGGGAACCGTGAGGCGGGATATTTCAAGGACTGTGAGCTGAAGGGTGCGGAAAAGATTGATGGGACGCTCTTTGTGCGAGCGGCCAATCTTACGGCGTTTAGGCTGAATAGGAAGGTTGATGGGGTTGCTGCTTCTTGGGATAGGCGTGGATTTTACCAGAACTAAGACTCTGAATCAGATTCTTGTGTATGTACCCGATACGTTCTGTTGTAACGAGGAGCTTCTTGGAACATATTCCAGCGATGGGAAATGCCTAATTTGGTATAGTGTCTAAAAAGAGCGAGAGTACGACCTCATTTCCATCTCTTCCCATAACCACCCACCACATTCACCCTGAAAATCCCACATGCCCCGAACCTTTCTCGCAGCCGAGAGGAGCTGACAAAGGCGTTTGAAGCTTGCCGAAGACTGTGTATTGACAAATAATATCTAGTTCAAGTTCCTCAGAGCCAAGAAAGCTCCGACAGCTACTTGGGTAACTCGCTGACAAGAGGTTGATACCGCTGACTTTACATTCATCGCACTTGAATCACCTCGTCTGCCGCAACTGCCTACTCCCTCCCGATCAATGCTCTATCAATGCCGCACAAGGATACACTCCCAGGACAAGACAAACTGCAAACCCGAGTCCCAGACCATGGCTCCCCATTGTCCAAAGCGCGATCATGCGTTCAGACCAACACCTCCCCAAAGCAGTCCGAGCGTTGGCCACATGGGCCAGTAAATTCGGTACTACTCCCGCCGGCACATTTAGCGGCCCTCAGGACACCGGTGCAGCGGACGCTGCCCAAGCGACCATGTCAAGAAACCTGTCCCTCTAAATGGGGCGGTCAAAACTGAGTTGCCTGGATGAAACGTTGTTCATCAGAGTTGTTGGGTTGGCGGTTGCGAGAATGGGAAGGGTTGGACAGGGGGAGGCGCTGGCTGAGTTTTGGAATCGGGATTTGTTTTATGAAGATCCAAGGGTGGCTGAGGAGCCTGGAAGGGGGGAAGAGGATGCAGGAGCTGTTAAACAAGATTGCGCCGCGCTCGAACCACTGAAAGGCTAGTGAAGAAGTGTTGTTTCCTTACGTTGGATTCGAGCCCAGGAATGTGTAACCATGTACGTTTGCTTTGCTGATTACTCCTGTTGGATGTACAAAAACAGTCGCCCAGCTGATCCTCGTGCTTAGACAAAAAGTTGAGAACTGTTTCATTGTTTTTTGTATGATTCTTCCCATTCTTGTCTACCCATCCTTGAATTCGATTTTAGTACTCACATTCCCCCATCACTCTGAGGCACGGTCTTTCAGAGCCTGATTTGAGTTCTTTAACGAGTTTGCAGCAGGTCTTTTTCAACGCATAACTCGACCCTCAAGGATGAGATCGGCTTCATTGTCGGGCTGTGTTCCATAATGGGTCCATTTCTGCATCAGAGACAGTGAGGATGGGAATGCTCCATTGAGGTGCTTCTAAACCCCCATAACGAATGGGTCACCAGGTTGACTCAGCAGACATCAAGAAGATTAGTGACCTAGATCGACGTTTTTCCGCCCAAGAGATACTGTCATGCTAACTAGACACTGTCAACCGAAGCAAATGCGGAATTCCGTCACTCAGCAAACTCAATACCCAGTGTCTTGGTACGAGCACGAAAGGGTGCGATCAGTTTCTCAGGTCCGGGAGCTATCAGTATTACTGAAGGTAGATTTATCACTTTTGTGTTCATTTTCCTGCTAACCAAACTCGTCACAGCCAAAACATATCAGATATGGCAACTATCGATTAGGAGGGACTCGACTGTAATCTGGTCATTACCGTTGGGCAGCCGCATCCAAATATCCGAAATCATAATCATTTGCTGTCATGAAAATATTTTTAGGCAGCGACCACCTGGAGCTGGACTGCCGCGGAGACGCGAATCCCTCAAAGCCGACCACTCCAGTAGGTCTCGCTGATTGATCCTTGGTCTGATCCGGTGCCCTGAGGCTTGATCTCCAAATATTGACCACCGTTTTCGACTACTAGAGGCAAAATACTGTATTTGGTGTCGCGTTCCGCTTTCTGGCTTGGCTCTACTAGCACACTCAACAATTGGTTTGACTACCTCGGAGACGTATGCAGCGCGAAGAATCTCCCTTCAAAAATTGCTGAGTTGATCCTGTGAACCCCTGCGCCGAAGGCATGACGTGTGCTGAAGCCTGTGAAAGCCGTATATAAGCATCTTGCGCTGCTTTTCGTCCCAAAATCAGCGCCGAGACGTATCCAAAGTAAGTATCACCCTTTTGATTCTGGGTAACGTTGAGTCACGGTGACTCACACATGCCGTCTCCTTCATGGAATAGCCCCCAAATCAGAAAGAACTTGGTAATTTTAGTCACGAGAGCTTGGAGTGCGTGAGTGATCAGCAGACTGTCCTTTATGAACCACTGATATCTATCGTAATGCCGCCAGGAAGGCGTCGTCATCGAACGCGAAGCCCTCATGCATATATATAGGTCCCTCCGTTGCAGAGGATGGAATGTCATAAGAAAACAGGCCTACTTTCGACAACCCCAACCCAACTACTTACTCAAACTCTCCTTGAACCTTCGTCCCCGCGAAATGGCGTCTCAGTGCAATCAGAATGAGGCTGCTAACTTGTTCCCAGCTCCGAAGCCTCTTCGATCGCTGGAGCTTCCGACCCCGAAACCTTTTCCTGGAGCTACGCCTGCCAGTACTGCGACCTTGCGAGAGGTCTTGCAGGACAATCATAAACGCTGGCATTGTTTCTTCAACGACCGTGGATTCCACAAGTACGTCTCCACGCTATACAACCCATATTACTCTTGGTCCTAATTCATTGCCCAGCCATGTGGCTCATACGGCTCTTGCCTTATGGTATCTTGGTGCGGACTCCGATGTCATAAAGGCTGCATATGCCCAACAATGCGTCTATCAACGACCTGCATATGCTTCTCCTGGTCTTGTCAACAAAGATAACTGGACCCAACATCTTGGCGATCCGAAGTGTGTATAGCTTAGCGATATCGCACTTGTTGTCCCTGAGATATCCATGCAGTTACTATGACGCCTACCTCGCCTTCTTCACTGGTGAATTAGCAGCGCTTGGACCTGTCGGCGCCGTTGAGGAATACGTCTTCTCCACCGCCGCCAATTTCCCAGAGGGTAATACCAAGCAAGTAGAAATGTTGAACAGGTTCAATGAAGGCCTCATTCACCCCTTGATTCACATTGGATATGGGTTCGAATTCAACCTGCCCGGTATGATCACCCAAGGTGAGTTTAATTCTCGGTATTCTCGCTGAATGGAGGCTGACATATCATGTTTGCAGGTCTCGCGCAATGTGCTGTCCATGGAGCAAGTTCAAGCACAGTCACCCCAGCGTCCTGGTTCAAAGGTGCTCAAGAGACAAAGCCCAACTCTACCTCTAGCGCGCTCAGCCTCCTCGCTCGTGTCCTTGCTGATCCTGAGATCCCTGGCTTGAAGTCTACGGATCAGTCCCTGGTATATGAGGCTTCTCTTTGCCAATTTGGTGAAAAGTTGTTGAAGCATGTTGAGGCTTGGTCTCCGGACCTTTCGGCAAAAGAAGGGCTGAGGAAGACGTTGGAGGAGGTCGTGTGGTTCGTCACACTGATATATGCGGTGCCTGGATTGACGAGCAAGGAACAAGGGCTATTCAATGCTGACTTTTTCCAGTGAGCGATTAAACAACGTCTTTAATAAGGTTATGAATTTGACTATCTGTTCATAGCATGCATTTCGTCACGTCTTCGATGTTCCTCTCCAGCTTTCTTCTCCATCTGAAGCCCAAGTCTCAAGAGCTGCTGCTCCGTAGCTATGTCGCTGTCTGTCTCGTCTGGTTCGTTGGGCGCGGGAAGCCTCAGCTCGACCTTGAAGCCTTCTTCCAAGAAGCGACCACACTCAAAACACTCATCACCACAACCTCCACTCCTCTCACGGGGCCCATGCTCGATATTCCTGCCGCTAGCGCAAACTCCCCGAATCCATGGGCACAAATTATCCAAGAGGCCATAGTTTCCCCAGATGATCATCTCCAAAAACTTCAGCGCACTTTGTCGCATTATGCGCAGACCTATGGGGACCGTGAGGCGGGATATTTCAAGGACTGTGGGTTGAAGGGTGCGGAAAAGATTGATGGGACGCTCTTTGTGCGAGCGGCCAATCTTACGGCGTTTAGGCTGAATAGCAAGGTCGGTGAGGCTGCTTCTAATTGGGATAGGCGTGGATTTTACCAGAAGTAAGATCTTGAATCAGATTGTTGTGTATGTACCCGATATACTCTGTTGTAACGAGGAACCTCTTTGCACATACTTCAGCACTTATAGGAGATGCCTAATTTTGTATCGTTTCTCAAAAGAACAAAAGTACGGCCTCATAACATTGTCTCGTCACTTCTCGTAAGCACCCACCACATTCATCATGAAAATCCACATAGGGCCCGCCCTCCGACAGGCGTCTTTCTGAGCGCCTTGCGGCGCGCGCTCGGCGGCCCTGTGGCCCGGACAAACAGAGGCAAGTATGAAACAAATAACCAAACCTTTTCTCGCAGCAGCACGGGGCTGGCAAAAGTGTTTGAAGCTCGTCGAGAATCCCTCATTGACAAATAGTATCCAGCTCAAGTTCCTTATAGCCCAGGAAAGCTCCGACAGCTACTTGAGTTCCCCACTGACAACGGGTTGATACTGCTGACTTTACATTCATCACACTTGAGTTATGGATACCCTGGGGTCTTTGCATGAAATGCTGGAACTCATGAAGTCGGGTTAATGATGTGTTGGAACTTGGAACATGCACTCTGCATCCATCCAAACGAGATATGGACCTAGGACTCTGCCCTTCGAATTGGTGCTTGATTCCGGGGCCGGCGCTGAACTCGACCAAGGTCACTGATTCTGTACGGTAATCGACCAGTCTCATCCTCTAAACGCCACTGGGCCACACCCGAATTTCGATTGGCACGGCTTTCCCAATTCTGGCGATACTCAGCCCATGTCAAATTCAACGGGATATCCGGAAGTCATTTTTCAGACAGCGGCCGAAGAGGATCCCTCGCGCTCGCGTTATTCTGTCTTCATAAACACCTACAGAGTTGTTGGGTTGACGGTTGCGAGAATGGGAAGGGTTGGACAGGGGAAGGCGCCAGCTGAGTTTCGGGATTGGGACGGGTTTTATGAAGATCCAAAGGTGGCTGAGGAGGCGAGGAAGAGGATGCAGAAGTCGTTAAGCGAGATTGCGCGCTCGAAGTACTGAAGAGCTGGTGAAGGAGTGTTGCTTCCTTATGTCGGATTCGAACCTAAGAATATGTAACCGTATACGTTTGCTTTGTTGATTACTCCTGTTGGATGTACAAAACAGTTGCCTAGCTGACCCTCGTGTTTGGATAAAAAGTTGAGAAATGTTTCACTGTTTTTTGTCTGATTCTTTCCATTCTTTTCAACCAATCCGGAACCTTGATTTCGATCTTAGTATTCACATTCCCCTATCACCCTGAGGTGCGGTCTTTCATAGAGCCTGATTTGGGTTCCTTGACGGGTTTGTAGCAGGACTTATTCAATGTGTGTACAACAGTGCTCTATTGAGGTGTCTCCAAACCCCTATAAAGAATGGGTAACTGGGTTGACGCAGGAGACATCAAGAGAGGATCGCCACCTGGATCAACGTTTTTCCGCCCAAGGTACTTGCTGTCATGTCAACTCGACACTGAATGCGGAACTCCGTCACTCAGCAGACCAATACCCAGTGTCTTGGCATGAGTATCAATGGGTACTATCGGTTTTTTGGGCCGGGAAGCTACCAATATAACTTAAGGTAGACACAGGGTAGACTTATCAGTTCTGTGCTAACCGAACCTGTCACAGCCAAAACCTATAAGTTATGACAAATCTCAATTAGGAGGGACTCGACCGTAGTCTGGTCATTGTCGCTGGTCAGCCGCATCCAAGCATCCGAAATCATAATTATTTGTAGTCGTGGAAATATTTTTGGGCAGCGATCATCTGGGGCTGGACTGCTGCGGAGACGCGAATCCCTCAAAACTCACCACTCCGATAGGTCTCCCTGATTGATTCTTGGTCTGACCCGGTGCCTTGAAGCTTGATCTCCAAATATTGACCACCATTTCCGACCACTGGGGGCAAGATACTGCATTTAGTGTCATGTTCCGCTTTCTGGCCTGGCTCTACGCACTCAACAATTGATTTGACCACCTGGAAGACGTATGCGGCACGAAGAATTTCCCTTCATAAATTACTGATTCGATCCTACGAACCCCTGCACCGAAGGCATGACGTGTGCTCAAGGCTGTGAAAGCCGTGTATAAGCATCTTGCGCTGCTTTTCGTCCCAAAATCAGTGCTGAGACGTATCCAAAGTAAGTATCACCCTTTCGATTATGGGTAACGTGAGCCACCATGACTCACACATGCCGTTTCCTTCACGAGACAGCTCCCAATCAGAGAGAACTTGAGAATTTCGTTCACGAGAGCTTGGAGTGCGTTGGTAGTCAGCAGACCGTCTTTTACGAACCACTGATTCCTATCGTAATGCCGCTGAGTAGGTCTCGTCATCGGACGCGAAACCCTCGTGCATATATATAGGTCCCTCCGTTGCAGAGGACCGAATACCACAAGAAAACAGGCCTACCTTCGATCACACCAATCCAACCGCTCACTGAAACTCTTCTCGAGCTTTCATCCTCGCGAAATGGCGTCTCAATTTAATCGGAACGAGGCTACTAATTTGTTCCCTGCTCCGAGGCCTCTTCAATCATTGGAGCTTCCGATCCCGAAACCTTTGCCTGGAACTACGCCCGCCAGCACTGCGACCTTGCGAGAGGTCTTGCAGGACAATCATAAACGCTGGCATTGTTTCTTCGACGACCGTGGATTCCACAAGTACGTCTCCATGTTATACAACCCATGTTACACTTGGTCCTAACTCTTTGTTTATTGTCCAGCCATGTGGCTCATACGGCTCTTGCCTTGTGGTATCTTGGTGCGGACTCCGATGTCATAAAAGCTGCATATGCCGTACAAAACGCCTATCAACGACCTACATATGCTTCTCCTGGTCCTGTCAACAAAGACAACTGGACCCAACACCTTGGCGATCGGAAGTGTGTATAGTTTGGTGATATCGCAGTCGTTGTCCCTGAGATATCCATGCAGTTACTATGACGCCTACCTCGCCTTTTTCACCGGCGAACTGGCGGCCCTTGGACCTGTCGGAGTCGTTGAGGAATACGTCTTCTCCGCTGCCGCCAATTTCCCGGAGGGTGATAGCAATCAAGTGGAAATGTTGAACAGGTTCAATGAAGGCCTCATTCACCCCTTGATTCACATTGGATATGGGTTCGAGTTCAATCTGCCCGGTATGATCACCGAAGGTGACTTAGTTCTCGGTATTCTCATTGAGTGGAGGCTGACACCTCGCGCTTGCAGGTCTCGCGCAATGTGCTGTCCATGGAGCGAGCTCAAGCGCAGTCATCCCAGCATCTTGGTTCAAAGATGCTCAAGGGCCAAAGCCCAGCTCTACTCCGAGCGTGCTCAACCTCCTCGCTCGTGTTCTCGCTGATCCTGACATCCCTGGCTTGGAGCCTACAGATCAGTACCTGATGTATGAGGCATCCCTTCGCCAGTTTGGTGAAAAGTTGTTGAAGCATGTTGAGGCTTGGTCTCCGGACCTTTCGGCAAAAGAAGGGCTGAGGAAGACGTTGGAGGAGGTCGTGTGGTTTGTTACACTGATGTATGCAGTGCCTGGATTGGCGAGCAAGGAACAAGGGCTATTCAATGCTGACTTTTTCCAGTGAGCGATTAGACAACGTCTTTAAGAAGGTTATGAATTTGACCATCCTTTCATAGCATGCATTTCGTCACGTCTTCCATGTTCCTCTCCAGCTTTCTTCTCCATCTGAAGCCCAAGTCTCAAGAGTTGCTGCTCCGCAGCTATGTCGTTGTCTGTCTCGTCTGGTTCGTTGGGCGCGGAAAACCTCAACTCAATATCGAAGCCTTCTTCAAAGAAAATGCCACGCTCAAATCACTCGCTACCACAACCTCCGCTCCTCTCATGGGGCCCATGCTCGATATTCCGACCGCTAGCGCAAGGTCCCCGAATCCATGGGTACAAATTATCCAAGAGGCGATAATCTCTCCAAATGACCACCTCTCAAAGCTTCAGCGCACTCTATCACATTATGCGCAGACTTATGGGGACCGTGAGGCTGGACATTTCAAGGACCGTGAGTTGAATGGTGCGGAAAAGATTGATGGGACGCTTTTTGTGCGGGCGGCCAATCTTACGGCGTTCAGGCTGAATAGGAAGATCGATGGGGCTGCTGCTACTTGGGATAGGCGTGGATTTTACCAGAAGTAAGACTCTGAATCAGATTCTTGTGTATGTACTCAATATACTCTGTCGCAACAAGGAGCTTCTTTGTACATACTTCAGTGCTTACGGGACATGCCCAATTTGGTATAGTTTCTAAAATTGGCCCTCATCACATTGTCATTCATCCTGAAAAATCCCACGTATGTAAGGTCCACCTGGGAACAAGCACCTTCTTGGCCCTTGCTAAGTTGCAGCGCATGCTCGGCGGCCCTGTGGTCCGGATAAATAGAGGCAAGTATGAAACAAGTAAACAAACCTTTTCTCACAGCAGCGCGGGGCTGGCGAAAGTGTTTGAAGCTTGTCGAAGGCCCCGCACTGACAAATAGTATCTAATTCAAGTTTCTTCCAGCCCAGGAAAGCTCCTAAAGCTACTTGGGCTACTCGCTGATAAGGAGTTGGTACTGACTTTACATTCACCACACTTGAATCATGGATACCTTGGGGCTTTTTCCATGAAGTAGTCGGTGTCGCGGACTTCACGAAGTCGGGTTAGGTATGGGTCGGGACTTGGGACGTACACACCGTATCTATCCAAACGTGATATGGACCTACGAGCTCTCCACTCCCAAGGTCGGCACTCGATTGAGCGGCCGGCGCCGGACTCGACCAAGGTCACTGATTCTGTATGGTAATCAACCAGTCTTATCCTACAAGCGCTACTGTCTAACACCCAAATTACAATTGGCACGGCTTTCCCATTTCTACCGGTATTGCGTTCACGCCAAACTTAACGGGATAACCGGAAGTTATTATCCAACCAGCAGCCGAGGAGGATTCCCCGCACTCACGTTATTCTGTTTCTATAAAACTCCTAACTCACCCCTGTCCACCGACAACTCCCGCACGCTCTTTACTATGATCCTCATCGTTTAAAATCACCCCGTCTGGCGTGCGGAGGTCCACTCGATTTGTTCTCTTAAATGAGTGGTCCCACCTAGTCCATTCAGGACGCTTGTGTACAGTCCTGCTAGCAATGCATCGACGTCGACCAAGACCGCTGCGATACCGGCCCGCTTTCCTTCCCTGGAATCTCCTTCATATCACTTGCTTTCAGGCTTGTTGTCGTTGCTGAAACTCCGACGCTAAGAATACAAACCGTCGTGCCAGCGTACTTGCTTTCGCTTTCGCGTTACAAAGTCGGACTGTCCAAAGGGCTCAGCGGTTGCTGACAGCACCTCTGATACTGCTTTTATTCAAGGGCGCGAGCGTACGATGTATCAATCATCGGGATCCTGAAAAGCAGCGGGGTTACACCATACCTAATAACGCTGTCGTTGGTTGACCAAGATTCGGCTCGTCGGATGGGGAATCCTTAGTTCGATGTTCGATGGCTATCGTTGATATTGCGCGCAACAATGCCGCTGGGAAGCTCCTAATGCCGTTCCATGGAGTGCTTTTACACTACACAGGGTCATGGGACGGGAGCGGTCCCTAAGAGGTTGTGAGCGGACAAGACTCTACGGTCACTCTAATGCCTGAGACTATTCCTCTCGGGGGTAAATCTGCTTCTAGTTTCGTCGACGCAACTCGATGTATTTCAAATCCCGTATGCTCTGAGACCCGGATTTATATGGTATGGCCTCTTCAACCTGGAGGATACCAGTTGTGGACAGTGAATCCTCTCAAATTGCTCTTGCTCCCGCATTTCTGTGCGCACAGCTTTCACGTCGGATGGAGAGGCCGTTCTTTCCTCAGATCGGAATTTGGGAGTTACCCGCCGTGGTTCGTCGTTAATTGAGAATATATGCACTCCTGACGTACAGAATATGTTTGGACAGGTTGTGGTTCTCTTTCCTCGAGGACCCTGGTCTAACCGACGATACAAACATCATTTCAGCTGTCAGTGACGTCTTCGTAAAAGGCTCTGTGTTGAATCACAGCGCGATAGTGGGCGGAACATGTATCCATATTGCATTCCTGGATGATATTCAACAGCGATCAAGTCGAATGATGAGGTCTCTGGCTTAGGTAGAGGAACTTGGAGAATGTCATGCGAACACTCGACCGTGATGACTGGTCCCCTCCACCATAGTTTTATGTACGTACAACTATACCTGTTCGGGTAACACGGGATCCCATTAATATTAACTCGTTCTGCTCGGATGTAACTGCATTCCCCCCTACGTAGGATATATATATAATGGACCTGGAGATAACGGAAATGTTGGCTCACCAGTATCATAAGCCTGATAGTTCTATGGCAGAGAAGCTGAGGGCGTTGGTTTCGGCAACACGTGTTGAGCCTGATGACATGAATGATATGCAATGCTTAATGCAACCTCAGCTTCTACGTTTCTTCATCTGGCTGTGTAAATAAGTTACGAGCATTATGAGCTGGCGTGGGAGTCGGTTTGTCAGGGCTATGAGGGCATCGTATTGAATATGTTAAGGCTAATTCCTATCTCGTGGCGGTTTACCGGTTCGTCGGACCGGATAACTAGGGTTGCAGATGACGTTAACTTGGTCTCTTCAGTTCGCCCAGATTCTCACCAAATTGAGCCGACCTCTTAACATCTTAATCATGTCATTTCAAGACAACCGCACCCTACAAATCCTTTACAAGGCACAACAGGAAGGTTACGGGATTCTCTCCCAAGTTTGGTTCAGTGCTACTGCCCATTCTGCAATTACCCCTATCTTTATATAACCACCTGGATATTAGTTATGATGCTCAATCCGCGATCGCACTCGTGCGTGCTGCTGAACGATGCCGGAGCCCTGCAATCCTCCAGCTCTTCCCGGTCACTTTGATGTACGGGAAAGGCCCATTTCTTCAGTTCTGCCTGAATCTGTGGGTAATCCTCTCCTAGTTTCATATGCGCATTCAACTCATCCTCGAGACCATGCTACATTGGATAGGGCGCACCAAGCGAGCGTACCTATTGCAGTTCATCTCGATCATGCTACAGATCCAGAACACCTCGAGTTGGCTTTGAGCCTTGCGGAGCAAGGCATCGCGTTCGACAGTATTATGGTGGATGCCAGTCATGCCGAGGTGTGTGTGTACACACCCAGAAAGTGCGTGAGGTTGATCCTGTGCACTGATAGACGGATGAAGAGAACATTGCTATTGCCCGACCTTACGTCGAACGTGCCAAAAAGTGCGGTGTGCCCGTTGAGGTTGAGCTTGGACGTCTAGAGGGAGGAGAAGCCGGGTTACGAATGATATCTGATGCTAAGCTGACAAACCCACAAAAGGCAGAGACGTTTATCAAAGAGTGAGTTGGGTCCCACTTCCTGACAATTCAGTACTAAAATTCTTGCAGAACCGGTGCAATGATACTTGCACCAAGCATTGGAAATTTACACGGTTCTTATCTTAACCCTCCAAATTTCCGTCTTGAAATGTGGGTTCGGCCTTGCGAGTTATCAGAACACTTCCTGATCTTCTTAATTAGTGTCAGAGAACTTCGAAAGACCTTGGGCGATGGCACACCAATTTGCTTGCACGGGACGGACGAGCTCCCTGACGAACTCTTCAGGGACTGTATTAAGAATGGGGTTAGTAAGGTAAGCCTTTCACAGAGAACCGGCGATACACGACTTATATTGAGTCCACGGTAGATCAACGTCAATAGTTGGGCCCGCGATCCCTACGTTAGGGCTCTATCCAAAAATCTTTTGACAAAAGCGATGCCGGAGGCAATCGAGGAGGCTACCGAGGTGTTTGCCAAAGTTTGCGAACGCTTTTTTGAGCTCTTTGGATCCGCAGGGAGAGCCTGAGAATTTCAGCGACATTTCACTTGGAGAAAACGCTATTGACGTAACTCGTTCCGAAATGTGTATTCTAGGAGAAGAAGTAGCAGGTCGCATGGCCTAAAGCAAGGATCTGCAACGAACGGCGTGCTTTAATAAAATATGATGATTACGGAGGGATACCCCAAACTCCCAAAGGGTGAGGTCGAGGACTTGAGCGAGACGGTGATTTCCCACCACAGTCACGCGGCATACGTTCGAAGCGCCGGACCCTGCGGCGTTGGCGTCTTCTCGAGGCTAGTCCCACCGATATTTGCTGTCATACTGATCCGCCAATTAAATCCACGCTTCGTCCGCAAGCTCTTATCCTCCTATCGCCACCATGGCCCCAAGAAATGTCGTCCTGGTTACAGGTGCTAGCGGTTGGCTAGCAAGTCGTGTCCGTTCCGATTGCGGCCTCGATGGCCTGCAATTGCTCATCTATCCCTTTTAGGTCGCGGATGCTCTGTTGAAGGACCCATTAACGCCAAACGCCCATCTGATCCTGGCAGATCTCATCCAACCCCGCTATGACGCACAGAATGTTATCGTAATCCAGGCCGACCTGACCGACGCCGCCCAAATAGATACCCTTTTCACGACGTCCTACGGCGTTCCAGATACTGTGTATTGCATGCATGGCATCATGTCAAGACAAGCTGAGGATAACTTCGATCTTGGCATGAAGGTGAGGAGGGTACTTATATTTCCTTCCTCATATAATCAATAACTTAATTAGGTCAACATCGGCTCTGTCCGTAACCTCCTAGAGGCTACCAGAAGGCACGGTCGTCTCGCAGACAGGACTATCAAATTTATCTTCACGTCTGGATTGGCCGTATATGGTGGTCCTTTGGTACGCATCCTCCCTCCTTTATCACCTAGTTATATTCACCGTTTGCCCTTGTTCACTTCAGCCTGCTGAAGTACAGCCGACCACACTGGCAACCCCTCAGAGCGCTTATGGCACAAGCAAACTCATCAGCGAGCTCCTAATAAATGAATACACGCGTCGAGGTCTAGTTGACGGTCGTATCCTTCGACTCCCAACGGTAATAGTCCGACCAGGGCCTCCTGCTCCTGCGACATCTGCATTTCTTTCAGGTACTTCGATGGATATTTCACCCCTGCTTAACGCTTACATTGCGCTCCAGCAATAATCAGGGAGCCCCTGAAGGGCGAAACCGCTCGCTGTCCCATAGGCAATTCACTTGACGCGCCTGAAACACAACTCAGGACTTGGGTCGCGTCGTCCAAGACAATAATCCAGAATCTGGTTATCGCCAAACATATTCCTGCTTCGAAGTTCGTCGCGCACACACGTGTTGTATGTCTCCCTGGTTTTTCGACAACCATTCGCGAGATGTTAGAGGCATTACGGCATGTGGGTGGACCTGAAGCCCTCCAAAGAGTCATTTTCAAAGATGACGAAACGGACAGAAGGATTGTCTCCTCATGGCCTGAGAAAGCTGACAACTCGTATGCTCTCGAGCTAGGATTTTTGCAGGATGAAGGTGGAATGGTCCCTGTCGTACAACGGTTCAAAGATGATATCGAGGCAGGGTTGGCCTAGAATTCATTCATAACTGTCGCAGAACCACTTAATACCGAGGAGCTAGCCTTCAATAAAGCGTTTTCGACATTAGCGCTAATCAATCAATACTTAACAACTCCATGTCAATTAACATAAGCGCGTGGCTCTGTGTTTGGGACCAGTGATGACATATCTGAGTTGATTCGCGATTGCCGTGGCTCAATAGGATGTTTCAGTGGACAGTGTTAACCACATTTATCATTGGCATTACAAATTCGTTAGTCACCAGATCCATGTTCTCGGTTACAAGCCGTTCAGATGTTGACAAACGCCCCGCAAAAATAAAAGCGAAGCATCAGCTTCGTACCCTCAAGAAATCTGCGGACCAATGATTGGAATAGCGGAGTTACTCTATCCGCAAAAAGCAAGAAAAAACCACGCTCTCTCGGAGTTTCATTTGCGCCCACAGAAGGCACCTGCTTCTTCTCTGACAGGGATAGGTTTCGTGAGGTCATTCGTATTGCAAACATAAGTGCAGGCGTGCCGAGGCGTGATAATCCACATGCGATAGTGCATTTTTTGTGTTGGTACCCATTACACCACTTAATTTTCCAAACCCTAAGCCGTCGGACTTCTAGCTAATGGAGTCGTCATTTAGCGGCCCGCTCTGGACTGAAGAATTCTTTCGAAGTACACCACGCACTTATTGGCAGAAGATTGGCGCACATATCAGCCCTCGGCAGTGTCAATGATGAAGATAAACACATTCTTATTGGATAGCTCTCCTTTTTGTCCCGTTTCATGTTCTCTTCTTCCCAGAGCAGAATGGTACTTATGGACAAACTAGGAAACATAAAAGGGGACCATGCATCCAGATACGCGGAGACTCCAAGATAGCAAGGGCAGTCCCTCAAATAACACATTCTTTCGTTCGTGATTTCATTTCTCGAGCCCTCACCCTTGATGATTTAATGATCCTAATTGTTGTGTAGTATTGTATCGACGCGGATATTTACAACCCCTACAAATGGTTAGTCGATGAAGCTCAGAAGATGACCCCATATCATTCACCCACATGGGTGCACTACAAAGTCACATACGATATCAGATGGCCAGGGAAGCGCGCTAATATTGACGTGGATGATTGCAGCTTGCGGATACTTCCAGGTCGCGATCATACCGAACCACCCGTGGCGTGAGGAAATGTTGGTGAATGAAGTTGTCCAGATGAGTCCCGCGTCGTACGAAATGACCAGTGACAACTCTGAACACTGTTCGGCTTTTGTAACTCCCCAAGCCGAAAGGTCACCCACAGTCACCGCTTGTGCCAATGGCCACACGGAAGCCCCATAGGAGCAAAGCGATTTACAATCGATTGCTCCCCAAGAAGACATATTACTTATGCAATCCGTTAGAACGTTCATCTGTCAACACCGGGAACTACAACCATCCGGGGTATTCGGGTTCAAGACTCCTTGGAAAGGCTCGTAGCCGGCTGTCGACGACATTATGATCTAGCCCGCAGTCCCGCTACATTTCTGGGCCTGGTGTTGCAGGTGTTACTCACGATCCACAGCCTCGTATTGATTAGTGATTCCTGAGATCGGAGACTTTGGCTGCCCCATGACCGACGTCTTAGGCCGGAGACGGGCCCAGAAGGGCCCACACGACGAATTGACCCGACTGCCTAACCCGCGGGGACCGTGCCTTGCATTTCAGAACTTCCTCGGCCGTGATTGATTGGATTAATCGCGCGTGTCCCAGACCATGCCAAACTCACGGTGCTGAGCTCTCCCGCTGTAACACAGGACCCTGAATCCGGCTGTACTATCACGCACCTCTGGCCTTTCAAGGTTTTGGCCGACAGTTATTGTACAATCTCGTGGACGGGACAAGAAAGACTCTATAATATGACTGTTGTTGGGAAACATTCTGGAACCTCGGTACGCAAAGGCCCTGTTCCTTCATATGCTCATCCAGTAGTGAGATGCAAGATGAGCGTCCCTGAAGTTTGAAGCTTGAGCAAGGACAAAACTAACACTAGTGCCCCATTTCTTGATCTTAACCACTCACCTGATAATCTAAATTTGGCTTGTCTGGCATCCGCTTGCCTGGAAACAGAAGGAAAGACCAAGGAACCATTTCAGACTTATCCCGAAAGGAAGAGGTACCCTACATGACAGCGATTCCACCAAACAGGACGTCGAAAAACCGTCAGAGTAGACAAACCTGGGCCTGCAGGGTCGAAATTCCCTTGACAACCGAAAAAGACTGCCGCTCACATCCCAGAGACCTCCTGTTCTGTTATTTGCTGACATATGTACACAACTCAATATCCTACATTTTGGGGAAGTCCTCCACCATGACAGGCGTGGTCGTCATGCTTTTGAATGCCTCTGCGGTTCGCTCGGGCTTTTGGCCTCCCCGGAGGCGGGTCAAGGGCTTACCCGCGAGGAAGATGCCATGTAACTTCTCTGTGTGACCTCGGAAGGGCCTGTGACTTGTTCAGATGGATTTTCAATCCGTTATAATATTCCAACGCCGAGTGAAACCAACTTCCAGGCTAGACGAACTGTTAAAGCTGGTCTCCATGTTGAACCCAATTCAGTATTTCGTTCGATCTTCCACGGCCACTAGGCAATATAATTTCTGGACATATCCGAAAATGGATCGTCATGTCATTTAACTTGTCATGTCAAAAAAAGGGTCAGAGACTCAAACATATCAACGCCCTTGAGAAGTATGTAATTGGGGCCGTCATCCTTGATACTGGAACCAATGTTTCAGGCGAGAAGCTGGAAAAGATACATCGGTCATCGCGGGGATCTATTTGCACGCACTTCACAACAGCAAGAAGGTGACAGTGAAGACGTCTAACTTCTGGTCTTTGAAGGTATTCTTCGCCCTTGTGAGGGAACTTATGACGCGCGTGTCTTCTTTGAACAGATTATCCGGACGTCCTTCTCTCTCCAAAAATAAAGCAACACTCATTGATGACTTCAAACCTGGAACGATACTTAGTCATCGAGCTCAAGCAACGGCGTCCAGTATGTCCTACGTGCCCCTGCTCACTGGATGCTATGTTTGCCGACCTCTAGTCCCGCCGCGACACCAACTTCGAAGTCCAGAGCTCCAGACTGTCAAAAAAGAAGCACATTTTATTTATTGGGCGTCCACGGCCTAGCTACTTATTACAACTTCTTTCCTTTCTTCCGCGGGTTGACCAAATTACCATTCGTGCACTTCTTGTCGAATCCGAATCAGGGGAACTCTACATCGTGAGATTCAGCCAGCGACCGAGCCGGACCGGTCCCAACTCTCGGCGGTAGTGCTGCTGGGTCTCCGCCAAGGAGCCAGCTCCTGCCAGCCCCCAGTCAATAAACGCCGACCAACACCCACGCCGGCGCGTTAGCGGCAGAGTTACGATTTGACAATCAGCATTCACCCCTTCTAGTTGCTTATACAATCCACGTTTATTGGAAATTAGAAGCGGGGGGATGATGGGATGATGATAGCTTGATGGGGATTAATCCTTGAGCACTAGTCTTGGTTTTCCAATCACGGAGATCAACAGCGATATTTCCAACCGCCCAAGTGGTAGTTTAAAAATATGTGCGATTGTGGGTGCTATTAATTTGTCCAGTGCAAGTGGACAGTAATCCAACGGTTTTGAGGTACCAGGAGGTAAGAGGGCAGGGTCGACGGCAGACCTGATTGGATCCAGACTTTTGCTCTGCCTCTCTGCGACGCTACCGATTTACAATGTCATGGCATGCTATTCTGAGGCTGTGAGACTTGTCGGACGACTGGAGGTAGGTGCCTGCGCCAAACACCCCACCCGATCTGGAATAGTGACATTCGTGCGGATGCTATGGTCCCGAGCTCGTGGCAGGTACCACCATCCCGCCCCTGCAGGTATTCAACATGAAACACATGAGCCCCAAGCCGGGCCAATTGGTCGTTCTATTATCTGGTGGCAATCAGTTAGCCTCCTACACTCACCACTTCTGTCCGGCATAAGCGGTTAATACGGAGTCAAGTTCATCCAAGGACGTGGACTCTAGCTTAGTTGGGATCAGTACTTATGATCATTCAAAGTAGCCACAATGCGCCGTTTACTCCTTCAAGGTCTGTAAATAGCCTCTGGCATCGTCCGGTGGTGAAGCAACAAGAAGGTAGATGTTTCTTCGACTTCGGTGAAGCCCAATGCTCCTTACGTTCCTAAGAATAGCTGGACATTTCCATTGTCAGATACAAGTTCATTGTCGAGAATCTTGAGATTTCTTATTCTCCACAGTGACAGACAGCATAGGCATCTGGCTGGAGGCTTGCGCAGAAATCAAAGGTGAGAGTAAACAGCGTAACAACCGCACGGGAAGTCCCTTTATGGCGTCAACTTGGACAGGCGCAGCGGACATACGTCGCATGAGACCCGAGAATGGAAAGCTTCTAAAGGTGTTCATTATGGATATCCCTCAGGAGATCCTGTCTCTCGAAGAGAAGCACTGTCAACTGACGTTGTCAGTTCGCCCCATGATAGTGAAACCTTCGCTGAGTTCCCCACAGACACCATTTAAAGTTTTAACAAACATTGAAACAGGAGACCACTGGTGCTTGGTGCGATCGATACATCTGCTGTTCTCCAAGTCGGTCCCACAGCCCGGAGGCTGTTTCTCTCGCATGAACTTCTTCAGTTCTGGAACCCCTCCTCACAAAATTCTTATGTCCGGTAGGATGAGACATACTGTAAATCTCTTTACCTCGTTACTTTCCGTGGTTTGATGCATAGATTAGATCTTTGTACGGCTTCGCCGCTATTCCTCTTCTGGTTACGTTTTATACTCATGAAAGATTGAGTTGAATGGTCACAGACTTTTGTTGGGTGCCTGATCCCCAAAAGTCAGGTGTTCAGCGTTAGTCTCGGGAGAGTATTTGGTCTTCGAGCTAGTTGTCTTTGCGAATACCGGGCCATCCTACTGGAGGTCTCGGAGCGTGCAAGGAGATGATAAACGCTTGAGATTACATGAACCTTCAATTAGATTAATGCAATCACCTTCAAATATGAATATAAGCAGTGTGGGCCAACTATCCCATTTTGAGAAGACGCTCGTATATATATCTTTGACGGAGAAATGTCCACGTTGCAGCGGGGTTGCATAATCTGTCTCTTATTGGAGGAGAAGGGAGAAAGGAACGCCAGGACTTGAAACGAAGTCTCTCTTTGGAGTAAGGTGAACCCTCCGCTGTGGCTCCCGGCTTTCTAACAAGGGAACATGAGGTGCTGGTTAACGGCAGACCTTGAATGGTGAATAGTTTCTTGGACGTTCTCAAGTCCAAATCTAACCGGGATTCCCGTGAGGAAAATGGGGATACAACAGAGAGTGCGTTAATTTTTCGGATCTTGTCGCCTTGCGTTCTACACTACTTCATCCGATTCAGAGACCATGGACGCAAAGTCGCCGCGATCAAAAGACCATTAGAAGCAAATTCAGTGAATCACAGCGAAGTAGACATCACAAAAATAATTCTGAGCTTACGGTGAGAAGGGTCAGAAGAAGGTGGAAAGAAGGTCGACTTGACTTTCGAATTTTTGGAAGAAGTCTGTGGGTAGTAAGTTTGGGACTAGTGTTACGTTCGGAGTTAGAGAATCTCAAGAGCTCGGATTCTAATTGAGGTCGCTGTCACTGTTCGCGTCTAGGGCGGAGACAACGGCCGTTCTGGGAATTAGGTTAAGACTCGCTTCAATATGTATCCTCGTCATGAATGATCACGCCAGGGGATTGAAGAGTCAAGTGATAATAAGGTCGGGCTGAAGGGCGCAAGGCAGCGTTCACGTAACTACATACCCTGTGATCGGCAGTTCCTTGAAGCTGCAAGGGCACTGGAGATTTTGAGGTTACCGTAAAGATCGAGGGGGAGTAGAGATGTCGGGTCTTCGTTCTACCCTCTCCACAAGAGACGCTCAAGGAGTCAAGGCTGTCATGATTACATCTGTATGTTTACGACTAACGTATGGAGCGGGGGATCACAGTTTGCAGCTCATGACCGAACCAAGTGACCATTCGGACATGAATGGCGTTGTGTCGGATGCTGTCGGATGGTCTAATTTCCTTGGCTTGATTATGTCTAACCGAATTCAACAAGGAGAGATTGTCAGAGCTGCGCAATGGATGTCAAGATGGTACTGTGGAGATAGATCCGGAAGCGAAATGTCGGGAGAAGTGCGAGCTGGAGGCAGTGATAGTTCGCAGGGACGATGGGGACGGAACGGAGGATGGAGGCGGAAGAAGGATTGACCAGTGCTGGGAGCTGATCGAGGAGGGGGCTGAGGCGGTGGAGGAAGTAAGCGCGAGTGGGTGGATTGTCAGGGAAACAAGCATGTCCCTGGTGAACTGGTTCGCGGGTCGGGTTGGATTGCTGGCAGTGCAGGGAGATCTTGGTGCGGGCCGAGAGAGGCCGAAAAACAAGCACAAACAGGGGCAAACACGGGATAGGGAGTGGTAATACTTATGAGGTTGCATTCCACTTTGGCGATTCCAACCAAGTCCAAAAACTCCGATGGCTTCAACGTCCACGACGTCCCAGCCTATCGCCCTCCCCATCGTCCACGCTAATTCCAACGCTGCTGGTTCCTATGCCGACTACCAGATGGCAGATGGCTCTTACACGGGCTCCAGCGGCCCCTTCAACCCAGCTTCATATACTCGCCACTTTCTTGGCTCCCCCATATCGTGGCGCGCTTCCTCCTTCAACGCTGGCTCTTTCTCTCAGCGTATCGCGGAACCTTCATTTCAGGGCTCCGTAGAGTATGTTCCTGTCTTCATTCCTCCTTATCGGTCTGACCCCTTTCCAGCGCAAACGAGATGCGCTACGGTCGCACGCCCTCTTCCTCTCTTGAAAACCGCGATTCCTTGCTGAACGCCCTCAACCTCTTTGACCGCGAAGGCGAACTTGTGTGTTTCTCCCCCTTTCATGAATCGTTTTCTCGAACTCACATGCTTTTCAGTGTCGTAATTACACCTGCTGTGGTCTCCATCTTAATGACCTCCATGCCCTCCTTGAGCATTTCGAAGCGGTTCACATCGTCCTTGTCAATGGTGACATCCAGAATGCCCAGATGCAAATCCCGTTCAATCCCATCGCGAATCCTGTTCCCATACCTACTCCCTCAGAAACCCCGGCGGCAGCCTTCGATCCAGATGACATGGAGTTGGAGCTGGAGTTAGATAATACCACCACACACCTTGCACCTCCAGTAACTGCATCTCATTCTTCTCCATCGTCAGGCGCACCCTCTCCTCCCGATACGCCTATCTCAACTCCCCTTTCTGCATGGCCCTCCCCTCACGCCTTCCGTTCACATCACATTACTCCTGCTTCCTCTCAGCCCCCTTCGCCTCGCTCAAAAACGGCTGCACCAACGCGTACATCATCTCCTATATCTGCTTCTACTCTCCGCCCTAACCTCAGCCTCAATCTCGGTGGTGCTTCCGCTTTCTCCCGGGCTCACGTCCCGTCACCCCATGTCCTCACCAACCCCGAAGATGCTTTCAATTCCTATGCCCGCTTCTCCCAAGATTATTCTTCGGGTCTTCCTGGAGCCCAATTCAACGCCGCGCCTGCTGACGAAGCGAGCATGGTTACACTTCCGCCACAGAATGCGGTATGGCAACAGAATGGTGGCCACCAACAGCCTGGATGTGTTCCTCCTGCCTTGCTGTTCTCGAGTAGCACAACCGCAACTCCCGCTAGCACACCTGGCGGCTCCCGCGTCCCTAGCCCGAATGGCTATGCCCATGCTATTGCTCAAGCCCATGCTCAACAACAGGCCCTCCAGCCCCAAAGCTCTTTATCCGTGCCGACTACCCCCATTTCATCCACATCCCGGCCTTCGGTTCTTTCACGTACATCATCTACGGCCAGCCCTTCTCTCCTCTTGAGCAAGCCATTTAAATGCCCGAAGCCCAATTGTAACAAGAGCTATAAGCAGGCGAATGGGCTCAAGTACCATATGACCCATGGTAGCTGCAATTTCGCCCCACCGAAGGACTTGGAGCACGTGAAAGACCTGTTGGAGCGAAAGAAGCGGGAAAGGGAAAGGGAGAGGGAAAGGGAGTTTAGCCTTGGTAGGACTCCGAGCGCTCTAAATACACCCACGGCGAGTGGACCGGCGACTCCGACGACGGAGTTGGCTGCAGAGTATGGCATCACGGAGATGGACTTGCGAGAAGTCGAGAGGGAGGCTGAGAGAAGATTACGACCATTCGCTTGCGGTGTTGGTGATTGCCAACGGCGGTACAAGAATATGAACGGCCTTCGTTATCACTATCAGCACTCTGGCGAGCATGGTGCACAAGGACTGGCTTTGCTCGCGAGCGGTCAACATGAATGTCTGCAAGGAGCAAAGCGGGGTCACCACAATAGCAACCACAACAACAATTCGCAACCGCAGAGCCCGTATGCCACGATAGAGGACCGGGAGGGGAAGAAGAGGCTGGTGATTCGGCCGGTGCCGCACCAACCACAGGCGCAGTCACAGCAGGTCCAGGTTCAAGAGCAGAGGAGTGGAGCCAATGCGGGCAACAGCGCTTCGGTTATGGTCCCGGTCACCGTGTGCGATCAACAAGCGCAACAACAGTCCTCGATCCCTCAAGCGAACACTACACAGATTCATGTGACGCCCGTCGTGGTCTCTCCACCGGCCTCACAGCAGGGACAGGGACCGCAGCCGCAGTCCGCGGCTGTATATGCTGGACAGGTGGGTCTTCTCGTAGTCTTGACTAGAACATATGTGCTGACTGCTATTATTCGCAGTATTCCCCTTCAACCCAGCAACAGAACCCATACGCATATGCTTGTTACACGCCCTCAGCGTCCAATATCTCGCAGTCGAGCCCAACCCCGTCCTCTAATTCTCCCTCTGGCTCGCCAACCGGCCAGACAAATGACTCAATCACGTCTCCGACTGTTACAGCAGCATATCAGCAACAGGCAGGCTACTTCGGCAGTGCCTCCAGCGGTGCGTACCTTGGGATGTCCGCAATGAACCTTGGTCTTGGGCTGAACCACAGCAGCATGAGTTCGCTGATGGGGATGCAGAATGGTGGTTATTCCCAACCCACCCAAGCGCAGCTTGTCGCATTTCATCAGCAGTTGAAGGAACAATACCGAGAGTACGCGGCCCAGGTTCAGCAGCAGCAACAGACGCAGGAGGCGAAGGAAGGTACGACCGCGTAGAACGTGTCCAAAAGTATCTTATCGTTTAATTGTGATCTTTTTGCTTTGCTCGGTTTTTTCTTCTACCTTGGATTTTATCTTCTGCTTTGTGTCGTTATAATCCTCCTGCGTTCTTGGTTATTGTACTTTTTGTCCATGTACGATCTATCTGTTGGCTATCCCAGCTCCACATATCTTGTAATTTTTGTTTGCTTGTTTACGCCGTTGCGGTTTGCTTTCTATCTTCGCCCCGTCTGTATTCCAAACTGCGGTGTAGTGTGGGATATCGCCTGTTGCTGCTGTCCGATGCCTTGTATGCGCCCGAGATTTTGGAGGTGGTGGTATGGAGGAAAGAAGTTTATGTGCCAGTGGTTGGGGAGAGGTATCTACTATCGTCGACATCGTTATCGCACAATCGATCTCGAACTCGAGAGGAGAATTTTCCATTTTTCTCGCCCCCGCATTCATGCAACTGAGTGCATTTATGCACGTCGTACGCTCGGTTAATAGCACGGTTCCTGTTTTGTGACATGGTGAACAGCCGGACGACGATGGAACGGAGGTCGCACACGACGGAGGCTACCAAAGTCAATCCGAAGATGAAGACTCGGAGTCGATCGACCTGGAGGATTACCTGGTCTCATGTTCGGTATTCTGATAAACTTATTCTTTTTTGCAAGATAGATTTCTTTCGTCTTTCTTTCCGCCATTCTGACAATGGTTATTCTTTTGCTCTCCTCTCCGTTCTCGATCTTACATCCTTTTATCCTCTTTTTCTCTCTAGACCTCCCAGCAATTTGGAGGTCGTTATTAGTTCCGCTCAAATTGAAAGTATCATATGTTACCCGTAACAATAGTTTCTTCCTCTTTTCTCTTTATCTCTGCTCCCATATCTCTCTTTGTGACATAATATCGTCCTGGCAATCCTCGCCTTTGCTGGTCCCCCGAGTCGATTTCGTTGGGACCTTGGGTTTTCGTGTATATAGATTTCTGTACGCTTATGGCATACCAGTACACAAAATTAACATGGCTTAACATAAATGGCAATGTCCGCGGTAATACTGCCAACATCTCTTTCGTGGCAACCAGAGGTTAGATCCTTAGTTTAGAACCGCATCTTGGGGCATCTAACGTGAAGTACTAATCTTGGCTATGGACCGCCTTGAACACTGCGCCTACCTCAAGATGGGAACGCGCCGGCATAGGAAATAGCACCTGCTTGAACATAACCGTCCCTATGGACCGACGAGGCACTTCAACATCAGAACCAGAGGGTAATAATACCCCATATGTGTGCGCATCATACTTGGAGGGGATATGCAGTGGTTGGCTGTTCGCCAGATGCGGTATCATTATTGAATGTAAGCGTTATTTTTATCACACGGACACACGTTCATTAATCATGTAATTATACGACAGCACAAACGAATGAGAGGAAGGGGGCTGGGGAGGCTGCACAACATTCCTTCTGCTTCAGGCTATTTCAGACGAAGCCTATCAGGAAGGGCTGAGTCTTGAATGATTGATTCGTCTTGGCGATACGAATAAGCTGCTATCAAAACGGTTCGGGTAGATTCTCAGAGACACACTCCCTGGGGAGCATTAGTTGAATCCCCTGACTCCGAGTTGTCGCGCTGAGTGTCCAGAGTGGATTGTTGATCAGAGCATTCTCTTTACATAGCAAAGAACGCAAAGAAGTGAGGGAATCGGGAACCTAGAAGGGGACGTATCAGCGAGCAACCCGTAAGTCTCCGCCACTAACGGGAATTGAGTCTTCGATTCGAAGTTGCTTGACTGAAACGGGGGTGAGGATGCTTGATTGCTCGGTGTTGCAAGAATAGGTTGGCAAGCTTGGCGTGGTAGACTAGTCGGGATGCGGGCGAACGAGATTAGACCTGAGAAGAGAACAAGAGGGGAGGGATATGCTTATGCGGTGTCTGCACAGAGAATAGGATGATTGAGCGTGTGTGGACCAGGACAAGGCACAGCAGACGGCAATACGGATACTGGCCAAACTTGTTCGGAACGTCGGACGTTGTTATGTCCCTGTGCTGGGGATATTTTTGGATGAGGACCTTATCTTGTTCGCTTGATGGTGGCAAGTTGTGGCTATTTTTGGCGGATCATTGCGGTAAGGGTGGTAGGTCTGTGGGATTGGAAGGTACTGCGTGGGGATGGAGTGGTTAATTTGGTGGAGACCGAGCGGGAGTTAATAAGGACGGCAACAGCAGATCCTATTGGGTGTGAGCACCAGGTTCTGTCCAAGGGATAGACAACATGGTTGCAGATACCTTGATGGTAGGCAGAAACTCTTTCAGGAGACGGGCAGCGTGCACCCGCAGACACTGATACGTTCCCGTACAGGTTCGATGATAATAGATAGACGCTCAGAGCCTATCCCTCGTGTTCGCGTTCCGGTGCTGTCGAAGATCTGCACACGACTTGACCCGGGAGTTTCCCGACCAATAAAGCTCCGGCGTTTCAGGGGTTGGTACACCACGCTGCAAAGGCTGTTCCAAGCCCAATCCCGATTTTTGACATGGTCCCACATTGAAGTTTCACAGGTGCAGCTGATGAACAACCATGGTTTGTAATCTCCCCGAACAGCCAATAGGTAATTAAGCAACTGAGAATCCCTGCACCTGCACTCGGTAACCGGGCTTTGTTCACCAGCTTGGTTCAGGTTGGTTCACTCGGAAGTCTCCATCACCGTTGCTCCTGTTGTGCCCGGCGCAACGGATATACACACATGAGGGCCCAAGCGAGCCTTGGTGCTTGGCGCCTGTGTACATCTTGGAATGGCTGAACGATTTAGCCAGTACTGAGGGTGAGCAAGAATGATAAGTATTGCTGAGCCAATCGTTGCCCAAATTAGTGTTATATTTCCTGGAGTTTCCACCCCTAGCTTTATTGATTCGATTTTGAGAATGGCCGAGTTGCAGCTTACAAACACTGTAAGGGCCAGGTGGCGATAGACGCTAGGGACAAACAAAGGACAAATATAACTGCTGATCGATGATCGCTTTTGGGGCGCATGGTCAGTGGATCAGTAGATCCGCTCACTCCGCCCAGTACCGTTCACAGCCGGCCTTTGCTGGATCCACAGGTTTCCACGCGCCCGAGGAAGCTCACATGGTACTGTATACCGGTGCTGCGCAATGGCTTATCATTATAGCCCTATGGGAGCCACCGGTAGGTCCCTTGGTCAGCATTCTACGCTGGAGTGGCTGTCGTAACTATCGGTCTTGCCTCCAACACAAGCCACCTTCATGGCACGGCTATTCGGGTATGTGTAGGTGTACGTATCCTTTTAAAACAATTGGTGTAAGGCTGACATATGATTTACGAAATTAGACGTAAGGGCGAACCCCCGAGGCCTCCACCTCATGTCTACTCAATACATCACTTATCCACATGCGTACTGTCATATGCGTTATACCCACGTTCAAGGAAGATGAAGTCAATGGACGACATGGGCCACCTTGACGTCTGGAATCCCTACAATCATTCCCCAATCGGATACCGTCTCCATGGTCGCAAAGACCAACTAGGAATTGCTGACGCCACCGAGAGCACAGAAACCATCTGATTTCTTGGGACATAGGCTACCAAATGACTTGAGTGCCAGCTGATTTTTCCTCTAGTGGATGGCTTCTTGTCGGAATTGGACGTCTACGGGTTCTGAATTCTGAAGAGGGGCCGCTTTACAACAAGCATACAGCCCGTAAGACCTCGTGATACAGCAAGAGATACTTCTGACTGCACGATGCATGATAAAATGCCGTCCGGTCATTGAAATTCCTTAAACTCGGCCTCCCTTTGTCTCGCTGTTCCGTTTGCTACCTCTTGAGAGCTCCTCGAGATGACTTCGACCGCCACTGTTGTCTCGCAAAATTACGATTCAGTTATAACCCTCATCTACCGGCAGCTGATTGACCAGGTGCGCAACATTATCTGGATCACGCGATTATATTCGGCTGACAACACGGCCAGTATTTCAACGGTGAGTTTAACTTCTCACGAAAACATATCGAGAGCTGAGATCAATGTTGTGAAGTTGCGAGTGTGGCTTATTGGGTGAGTATCATACACCTCCCATCTATGCGAGTGGTCTGGATGATGGTGTTCGGATCCAGCTCTACGATTACTTTCTAACAATCATACCCGAGATTACGCTTATCTGGCCCTCCCCATGGACACCAATCAAACTGCTCTACTTTTTGACGAGATACAGTCCTCTCGTTGATTCAGGACTAGCGATTCCGAGTAAGCAGTTTCCCTAGCAGTTACTTCGGGACACATTAATATTATGCAGTCTTTGTGATGAGGCGGGCAACAGTAGGGATGTGTATGAATCTCTATGTCGCCCACACGAGTGCGCATATCCATATCCAGTTCATTATCTGCACCTATTGAAATTAATAGTCTTTTTGTATATCGGAATCGTCCTCGCTGAAGGTAATCCGTTTCTGCTCCTGCGTAACATATCCCTCACTCGCCCTAGTAATGCTTGTCTATCGTGTCTGGGTCGTTTGGAAGCGGGACAAGAGAATAGGCATTGCGCTCTTCGTCTTCAGCCTTATATCAATAGGTGCGGCCACGGGCCTCACTTTCGCGTTGATAGATTCCTTCCAAAGTGAGCATCTCCTTCTGACCAATTCTCATATCCTCTATAGCATTTCTTCCTGCGCAGTCGCACCACCTTACCCACCCCTTGGCTGCTCCATTATTGCCAACATCGGCTCATTACAAACGGCTTCCTTATCGTTCATCCTGGGATATGCATTTGGTCGGTCGAGACCCTTGAACCGGGAAACTGCTCGCTCACTTATTTATAGTCCTTACGCTCCTAATGGTGGTTCAGTACACCCACACGCATCGTCTGTCCGAACCCATTGTATTTTTTTTTGCTGATGTACTGATGTCACCTTTAGGTGAAGGTCCCTATGCAGGTGCCTTTGTCAGAGGAGCTCAGCTTGACGGTAAGTTTTGTTCATTCTTCTCAAATTCTCCGTGAGACGAGTACCCTTTCAGGCCTTATCCCATATCTCTTCCTGCTATGTGGGTACTTCCCGATACATCCCTCATGCTCACTCATTGACTTCCGTTCCCGGCCAAGTGATCTCCCTATGTAGCGTACTTACGACTATTTTCGCTGCTCCGGTGAGCAGTATACCTTGCTTTCTTCTAGTGGTGCATCTCACGTCGTTTTTAGCAAGGTTACGGCGCGATAATGTTGAGGTGGGTACTGAGACAACCTCATATGCTCCTTCCCGTCGAGTCTGAATTGCCTCAGGTTCCAACGCATAACTCATAGCGTGGTCGCATGCCGAGTTATACTTCAAACAAAGGCCCGGTTCAGGAAGCGCCAGAGAAGCGTATTGGGACTTCATACATAGATTGCTGACCCAGTCGAGAAGAATATTGAGTGCTGGTGTAGCCATGTATATATACAATGAGCCCAAGGAATTCATCGTGATACCTCAACAGGGCAGACTGATAGTGGTGGAATGGACGATCCGGGATCAAGAGCGAACTCGACTCCGCCAGGCTCTGCAGTTAAGGTACGCAGAACGCGTGCGCTGTATTTCGGGAGCTCCAGAATTAGCAACACTAGTTACATTGCGATTCACTTGTGGTCTTAAATCGAACCAAGCAACTGACAAAACGTAAGAAGTCTGTTCCAGAGCCGGACGAATTAATGAATGTAACGAATAAAGTAGATTAGTGACGGAGTAATATCGGATTATCGGGATGAGTAACCAACCACCCGAGGAGCGGGAGTAGCGGAATGGAGAGTGACGAGGTGATCAGGTCGCGGGACCGGGTAGGGGAGCCCGGAGGAGCTGTCCTCGGTGCATTTCAATCCGCGATGTGACGGGGAAACTCTAGTCTCCCTGGGAAACGGTGGGTGCAAAAAGGTAGGCGCCTACTGTCGTAAATGAGCCCACGACCCACCGGCAAAAAAGGTCGAGCTCACAGACTTAGCTACCTGTGAGGAGGGTCGAGCCTAGGGATAGGCCGTATTCAATCAACGGGTGAGAAATCGGTCAAGATTTGGCTTCCCCTGAGTCTGATAATCAAAAATACCAGGTGATATTCCTCTTATATAAAGACCATCACACATACAACTTACCCTATGTAAATAACCGATCATCAGAGTGCTCTTTCAACTTGTTGATGATGCAGATGCGCAGCCTGTGAGCGAAACTCCAGCTCCTTGGGGCTGAGATTCTGACGTCGTGGGGAGACAATAACTCAGTACACTGGATCATCTGGTTAACACGTCCCGTCATTACGGTCGTTGTGGTCAAACTGAACAACATACACAAGGCGAATACAGTGCATCAACAATCTACCACATCTTGCGTCGATCCGTCCGTCCCACGAGGACATTAGGTATTAGGTATTGGATGTTGGTCTGTTCACCGCTACGCAAACGTATGTATCATCTACAATGGCTACAAGTACGCCGCAAGCATGAAATCAACAAAAAAAAAACTGTATGCCCCCTCGCTCTCCTCTCCTTCTGCCATCTCGATCGGGTCAAGCTCAATATCGTGATCAGCACCGACATACAAGTCACACACGACATGGAGTCGAGGACGGTGTGTACCCTTAGGCAACGTAAACTCGAGCTTGACGACGAGGCTCTTGGTCACAGTGACCCTTTCGATCACGTAGAGTTGGCAACTGTCTTGGTCTCCGAGGACCACCAGTTGGCGAATTTTTTCAATGGATAGAATGGCGTGATGACGGTTTAGTCAGTGTCTTCTTCGTCCTCGTCCTCGTCACGTGCGAGGGTAACCTTGAGGGTGATGGGGGCGCCGGCAGTGTAATTGCCTTTGACGAGGTCATACGAGACATCGAGGGTGAGGCACGAATTGACGAACATTACAACATTGCGCCTAAATAAGGCGGTCAGAATTACAATAGGCCCACAATACAGATAAAACGTACATCTGTGAAGAATTCATCTGGAGCGGCTTCGTCCGATCGTCATCCTCCGTCTCGATTGACTTCGAGGAGACACTTGAGCTTGATACATTCCTTGGGAGAGGGCGTACACCTCGGCGGTGACGTCTACCATCCTGTCAGTAATATGTCTCAATATGGAGGATAGGAAAAACATACAGGAAATGTCATAGTATGCGGCAATCATACCCGGGTTGAGTGCCGAAACGCCCATCTCATACTCTGTCCAATGCGTCAACTTCATATCTTTGCCACTGCAATAAGGATACCTCACCGGTAGCAATACACTTCGAGTTGACCAAGTCATTGAGGACGTTCTCCACCAGTTCCGACAGATGGTCTGACAAGTGCTGATGGCTGACGCTGTGCAAATTGTAGTTAGGGTTTTGGGTCACGCGGCGATAAAAGTATGTCCACGTTAAGATATTCTACAGTGCAAGCTTATCAGTCAAATCACTCCACGAATACAAGGGAAATGAGCTTGCCATAGTATCCTGCTCGTTTTCGATGGTCTTCACAGCGATCTCCGTCAAGAGGTAGTCATGTAACAAATGTGTCGGCAGGTGCGACTCGATGGGCAAACCCTCTGCGAGGAACTCTCTGTAGAAGTCCTTTCGCGCCTGTTGGCACATCAGGATACACCGGCTATCCGAGTCTTCCTTTGGTCTGCACACGCGACCCATCATCTGCAGCACGTCCACAACAGGATAGTCGACGTAACAGTGTTCCTTGTCCTCATAGGATTGTACGCCCATGATGATGACCATATAGCTAGCAACGGGCAAGCTCCAGGCAGTATCCTACAAGGATGCCAACACTATAATCCATCGACTAACACGTGGAAACGGTGTAATGCACCTTGGCAGCAACGAGCACCTGAATCGCACCGGACTCGAAAAACATTGTACGATCCTCTTGTCCTGTTTATCCAACGCCTCATGGTAGTGCCCAATACCGTGCTTCAACGTCTCCACAAGCCATGCTTGTCGTTGATATGATCCAAGTGCTTCTGTAGTTCGCCGAGCTCGAGGTTGAGGAAACAATCCCGGTCATCATCGGCTGCGCAGGAAGGAGATCGTCGATTGTGAGACGGCACTGTCGACACGATGGAACGAAGATTATGACCGGTTGCGTGGGTGAATATTTGAGAATGGCGAGATACACAGGTTTGGTCATGGCGATCATGAGAGATGGGAAGTGGGGGATCGTGAATCATTGAATATGGATGTCCATATCGAGTGGCCATGCGCTAGAGTCATTATCAGCATCCACAACTGGTAATCAGGGGAGTAAGAAAGCATACTTGGGTGAGAAATTGAAAATGGTGTGCGGCTTCGCAATGATCCACTCTCCGAGGTCTTCTGCGTTTGCAAGGGATACACCACATGCAACAATATGCGTGGGCACCTTAGTCTAGAACGAGACATACCACGTCCTCGAAATGATAACTTCATACATCGGCCCAACCTCTCCTCCAACCTGCTGGATCTCATCCACAATCAACAACCCAATATTCTGCACATTCTTCCTCTGGCGCCATCACCCCAACAAAACATCCCACTGAATTGGGCGTCAGCACCCCATGTATCCAACCAAACGTGGTGAAACTCACCTGTGTAGGCGTACACACAACCACATCCGCCCCCGCCCCACCAGCAACCTCAAATCTGCACCGGTCTCCCCGGCAAACCCGACAATCTCCTTCCTACCTTGCAAGTTCTCAAACTTCCTCCTCCACTCTTCCACCCTTTGGTCCACCATTTTCTGGAACGGCTCAATCCACACCACTCTCGGCTGCTCCTTACTCCATAGCCTCAACGGCGCGAATTCTACGCAAGTCGTCTTGCCGCTGCCCGTTGGAACGCCGATAAATATGTTTTCATCGGACGTATAAAGCGCTCGGAAAACTTGCGTCTGGATGTTGTTGACTTCATTGATGGTGGTGGTGTTGACTTCATTGATGGTGGTGGCATAGATGGCCTCGAATCCCCAATTACGAAAATCACGATGCTCAGATGTAGCGATCCAACAAAAAATGCATGGAACCTCCTGGCTCGATAACGAAGGGGGACCCGGCAATGATGATGTGCACCCACCACCCAATTACCATCAGCAGATAAGGAAAGCGAAGAGGGAGATGACTTGAATTCAACGTTGTGCGAATCATCGGCCGACTTGGCTTCCTTGCCCGTTTCCACATTCCAGATCCTCACCGTCCAATCCGACATTGAGGCAACTCGCATGCCGTCGGGCGAGAAAGCGACAGACCTCACCGAACCCGTATGGCCCCCCAACCGGGCTTCCTCTTCGCCTGTCCCCACATTCCAGATCCTCACCGTCCGATCCCTCGATCCTGAGGCAACTCGCATGCCGTCCGGCGAGAAAGCGACAGACCACACCTCCTCCATGTGGCCCTCCAACCGGGCTTCCTCCTCGACCGTCCTCACATTCCAGATCCTCACCGTCCGATCCTCCGATCCCGAGGCAACTCGCATGCCGTCAGGCGAGAAAGCGACAGACGACACCGAATCAGTGTGGCCCTCCAACTGCGCTTCCTCCTCGCTAGTCCCCACATTCCATATCCTCACTGTCTCATCCATCGATCCCGAGGCAACTCGCATGCCGTCAGGCGAGAAAGCGACGGACCTCACCCAATTCATGTGGCCCTCCAACCGGACTTCCTCCTTGCCCATCCCCACATTCCATATCCTCACTGTCCGATCCGACGATCCCGAGGCAACTCGCATGCCGTCGGGCGAGAAAGCGACAGACCTCACCCAATCCGTGTGGCCCTCCAACCGAGCTTCCTCCTCGCTCGTCCCCACATTCCAGATCCTCACCGTCCGATCCCTCGATCCTGAGGCAACTCGCATGCCGTCCGGCGAGAAAGTGACAGACCACACCTCCTCCATGTGGCCCTCCAACCGGGCTTCCTCCTCGACCGTCCTCACATTCCAGATCCTCACCGTCCGATCCTCCGATCCCGAGGCAACTCGCATGCCGTCGGGCGAGAAAGCGACAGACGACACCGAATCAGTGTGGCCCTCCAACCGAGCTTCCTCCTCGCCTGTCCCCACATTCCAGATCCTCACCGTCCGATCCCTCGATCCCGAGGCAACTCGCATGCCATCGGGCGAGAAAGCGACAGACGACACCGAATCCGTGTGGCCCTCCAACCGGGCTTCCTCCTCGCCTGTCCCCACATTCAGGATCCTCACAGTCCGATCCCTCGATCCCGAGGCAACTCGCATGCCGTCGGGCGAGAAAACGACAGACAACACCGGACGCGTGTGGCCCTCCAACCTGGCTTCCTCCTCGCCCGTCCACACATTCCACATCCTCACCGTCCCATCCCACGATCCCGAGGCAACTTGCACGCCGTCGGGTGAGAAAGCAACGGAATTGATCTCCAAACCTCCACCCATGCAGTGTTCCATCGGTCCCCAGGAGTCAGGTAGACCCAGTGCGACACTTCGTGGCCCCTTCACCTCTGCACCATAAACTTGACGCATCAAAGACTTCTTGGGAATCCATGTGAACGCCGACTGGTAAACCTCAAAACAATGCTGCTGGATACCCTCCAAATTCATCCGCAGAAATCGACAGGCATCATCAACGAGCGGTCGCAGATCCTCACCATCTGTAGTTTGGATGCGCTGCCATGACATCAGCATATGGACTTTGCTTTCTCATAATTAAGACTTACCGAGAGAGCGGCGCTTGCACTGAGAAGTGATTTAACCCCTGTCCTCAGCTCACCAACAATACTCAGACACTCCATCCAATGCAAGAGGTGAGTTTTCAGGAACTTGCGTAAAGCGTCAGTAACCGCTGGCTTGCTTGATTCCCGGACCTCATTTAAATGGGTGGCCCAGTAAATGCATGCGTATTTGAGTGCTTCAGGGATTTTGCTGGTATCCTCGGGTGGGTTAGTCCTGTCCATATGGGAGACGGTCAATTCTTCTGGAACCCCACAAATGTTGTACTTGAGCCACCCGTTCATGAGCTCGAGGCATTTGATTGCAAGTTCTGTGTGACCATCGGCAGAGACAAGAGGGGCGAATGGGGAGAAACGCTTTGGTGAGCAGCGGTCAGGGTCTACGAGGAACTCCGGGAAGGATGCGTGAAACGGGGAGACTCGACCATTTTTTCCGGGGGGGATGTGAATGACGGAGTTGAGTGGCGATAAATACGCAACGGGATCTGATATCCCCGACAACATGGAAAGGGCGTCAATTGATAACGGATGTTGAAGGAATATGACGAACGAGACAAGCGTCCTCATGAGGGGCAATTCCCAGTCTTCCTGGCCATCACAAGCTTGTTGAACGATATCTCCATACAGTCCATCTATCGCCGACGTTTGTTGCCGGCTCCATGTGTGGTTTGCCAAGGAAGTGAGCCGCTGTTTGTAACGGCGCTCACCATCTCGAATGTAACGCGCTGCCGTAGCTGCATAGACGAAAAGTTTCCCAGAGTCCTTGACAATTTGAGACAATTCGCTCTCGGGTGGCCACCCATCCTCCTTGTCCAGATCATAGTCCCTCTTGATCTCGGCCAGCGATGCCTTCACATACATCCGGATGTCACTCTCCACTACGCTTTTCTCAACCTCGTGAAGCAAGAAAGTATTGTGGGAACCCTTCGAGGAATTGAAGGCGGTAGTGATGAAATCATCGGCTCTGCTGACGAGGAAGAACTTGAGGGGAAGGTCCGAAGGGGAACTGAGAATGACCCGGATGAGGCGCTTGACGTGGTTGGGGTTCCCGCATTCGTCGAGAGCATCAATGACGACAATCTTGTAAATCCCGACCCGGCCATCGACGGTGGTCCGCAACGGTTCAACAATGAGCTTTTCGAACTGCTCTTCCATGTCATTCGACTCCACCAAATCCGGGTCCCTCTCCAGGACTTTCGCGAGCTCCGCATGGAAAATCGGTGAACCCTCGGCAAGGCCGTATGCCACACCCGGGATGATGCGGCGCGCGTCCTTGGTTTTCTCTGACGCTCGAGAGCAGAAGAAACTCGCCCCAAGCATCTGCCGTTGGTTCAAGCGCTCGCACAGCGACTGCGCGATCGTCGACTTCCCGATGCCTGCCATTCCTGCAAGCCAATGCACCTTAACACCCTGATCGTCAGAAGCCTGGGCTTCCAACTCTTTGAGGACGTTGACGCGTGTACCGGGCATGCATCCTGTGGGATCGCCATAGGCGGAATGCCGGGTTTTATACGAAGCGCCCTCGGAACGGAGTTTGTCCGTCAGATCTGTAATAATATGAGAATACCAAGTTGTCATTCTCAAGGAGCGGCCTACCAGTCTGTCAATGGAATATGTGAGGCTGAAAGTGCTTCCTCAAGCGCGAAATTACTTACTTTTGGCATGATGTGTTGACCTTCGACAATCGTCAGCCGCTTGATCACAAAGTCGTGTGCATTTTCGAACATTCTTAGATCGCGTCCTTCAGGAAAAGCGAATTCAACATTTCTGACCATGGTATAAAGTATGGAAAGATAGCGCACTTGTGGGCTCATTTGTCCATTGGGATTGAGATTCAGTGTTGGACACTAGGCAACAGATTGTAAGTAATGCTCAAAGGCCAGGTGATGTGCGCTCAAGCCCACCTTGGGTCGAGACTTGGCCGCCGTCTGTTTGTAGGATAGGTGGGTCTTGAGATCTATTATTGATGCGTACGTCTTGAGTTTCGACTATTGTCGGTTGATTTGTCGCAAGGTGGGCATTCTTGAGCGTTGCTTGATTATGTCCTCCAGGAAGAATGAGTTCAGCGTTTTTACATAACCGGGGCGCGAGATATGCAGGAGCTAGCGTACCTGTAAGCTCGTCCGTCCGTCGAGATCGGGACTCGGCGTTGGGTACTAAGCGTCCGACTATAAGTCATACTCCAAGGCTGATTGGCGAACACTAGAGCCTACCTTCGGTGGCGGCTTGGGAGCCACTCGCCTGTAGGATAGGTAGTTCCTGGGGCGCGTTCTGATTTGGGCCTTCAGGCATTGATTCCTCCTTGTGTGGTTTGGAGCGTGATATACGGCCTTGTGGGGATGAAGGAGGACCGAGTGGTTTCCTTTTCACGGCGACAGTTCTCGCTGAGACGGACGTAGAGGAATGGGCGAAAGACAAAGCTAGGGCGTCAAAGGTGCAGTGCCTTGTGCCAAACAAGGTGCTCGAATTGCCTCACGGCATCCACGTCAAGGGAACATTCCGTCCAAGTTGCAGCACGTGCATCAGAAATACAGTAAGGCTGTTCCACTGCCATCGTCTATGTTTAGAATCGAGATGAAGGGAGAACGGAACAATTCCCCATATCTAAGGAGAGCTTCTGCATCCGAGTTGACTGCCAATATATAACCCACACACTTGCCTGATACCACCATGTCGTGCCGACGTAGCTAGGTAAAAGAATGTCACCATGTGTTCAGGTGGCTTGAATCACAGAACTGACAGACACTAGCAGGTCTTCCTTGTCCTCGTGGGATTGCGCGCCCGTGATGACGACCATGTTGCTAGCGACGGGCAAGCCATGAGGGGTCTCGACGACTCTCACATCCGTGGCGGTTCATTCCTTTCGCAAAAATTGCTTCCACACACCAACCATTGTGATACAGTCGACTCTCTTATAACTGATAACTGTCAAAACCGATACTCTGTCCTAACTGATAGATAGAGGCGGCGACGGAGTTGGTAGGCGGGGATTTGGACCCCATATCTGATACTTTGTCATACCTAATAACT
>JAEUWQ010001913.1:0-14298 GCA_018524765.1 Podaxis sp. AQ799166 | reverse complement strand
GGTTGTACCTCATTTTTACCGTATGCTGTACCTGATGTTATAGTAAAGTTGGGGTGTGTTTGGAACCAAATACATTCGGTTCCTACCCCGGAGTCTTGGTTGATGTCAGGAGTATAGTGGTCGTGAGAAATTTCTATTCAAAAATAACGACTATCAAAAGGGAACCGGATGCTCGGTCAGCTATTCACTCCGAACGAAGCTACTCTCTGGCGTCCTAGATCCACACACCTCGTCCTTGGGACTGATATGCTATATGTATGCTATGTATCTGAAATCATAGCAAGAAAGGAGGCGTTTGTGTGAGTGCAAAAGCCTCAGACAGCAGAAGCGGTTGATTACAACTGCTTTACGTATTTTTATGCATATTGCTCCGAGTACCCTCTTGTCTGATACGTAGCCACTGGCATTACTAACAATGATTCAGAGAGCAAGGGGTCATATCAATGACAGTAAAACATCGTAGGTTTGCGAACCCGGAATCCATCGCATCCCAAGCGAGGAAGCGTCAGAATGGATGACACGTCTACATTCAGCACGGGATCGTGACTCTCCCTATTGCCGTGCTTCTTTGGATCCCCGAGGTGGTGTGACGCTATGGATATCGTACGCCGTTCACGGTTCTTCGCTCTAATGGAGACTGTGACCTCCAGGAAGTGTTCATGGAGTATATCCGTCCATTCCCATGGAGCCTGGTTGTGCTGTGGTGCACTATATAAGAACGCCTAAAGTACCATCGCAAGAACTAATCTCACACCTCAAGTGATTTCTTCTCACTATTAGCCATGATATCTATTTTTGTTCAAGTTGTTTCACTCTACGCAGTCTCATGGGCCGCGTGGAAACTCTTGAGACGTTTTGTGGTCAAGTCACCTTTAGACATTTTGCCGGGCCCGCCCTCTGGTTCATTTCTTTCGGGTGAGTACACGCTACTGTCGGGATACGAGCAAGTCAATGATGCTGGAATACAATAGGTAATATCTCACAACTGTTCGACCCGCTTGGATGGGATTTCCATCACCACATCCTCGAGCGTTGTGAGTGTTCTGGGCTTCCTTGTTTCTTCTGAAGCTCATGGGTCATGGCTAGATGGTAGGGTCATGAAAATCCGGGGCCCACTGGGTGTAGGTCACCCTTACTGGTCTCACTCTTAGACGTAGTATTGACCAAGAAAAGGAACGCGTTCTGGTGACCTCTGACCCGAAGGCCCTTCACCACATCGTGGTCAAGGACCAGTACGATTATGAAGCCATTGGATTTATCAGGTGTGTTTGTGTTCGAGAATGGTACATGTACAGGCTCCCATGTTCGGTCCTCAGTCGTAACAAGAGCTACTTCGGTCAAGGTCTTCTCTCAACCTTGGGTAGGCCTCCTTCTATTGACTACCGGTTTCGTTCTCTCACATATTTACAGGTGAGCAGCATAGAAAACAGAGGAAAATGATGAACCCTGTTTTTTCGATCAATCACATGCGCGAAATGAGTGAGATGGTTATTGCTCAGCCCTTGTGTAGTACTCATCCGTGCGCCTTGTAGTTCCTTTGTTCTATGAAGTGACAGAGCGGGTATGTTTTGCGGCTCGTGAAGACCACTTATGCTTACAAGATTTCGAAACAAGTTACGGACGACGCTTGTGAAGAAGCTGAGGAATGGACCGCAGGAGATTGACATCCTTATGTGGATGTCAAGGACGGCACTCGAGTTGATCGGCCAAAGTGGGATGGGCTACTCCTTTGATGCCTTGGTGGATGACCACGCAAACCATCCTTTCCCTAAGTCGATAAAGAAGCTCAAGTAAGCCCTTGTCCAACTTCATTGGTGTAACGTACCTGAAGGCTGCCTGTTTTCCTTGCTTCCAGTCTGCTCAGTGGCGGACCCTTCGGCTTCTTCATCAACCAGATGGTTTTCCCGGCTGCTGCAAAATTTGATTGTCCGCGCTTGAAGAGATTCGTCGTGGACCATATCCCTTGGCGACGAGTACAACGGATTGCGAGGTTGATCGACATCATGCACAATACCTCAATCGAGATCATCAAGGCGAAGAGAGATGCTTTGAATAGCAATGACCCAGCTGTTGTTGCAGAGATGATGGAAAAGAAGGACATCATCACCATCCTCAGTACGTATGACTACTACTCAACTCATCTCCGTAAACTAATATGGAAATCAGTGAAGGCAAATCTTCAAGCAGCAGAAGGGGAACACCTGAGCGACGAGGAAGTCTTCGGGCAGGTATGTCTTCCTGTGTTTTTCATGAATTGCCTTCTCGCGTCTAATGGTCCGTAGGTTGCGTACGTCATTTCAGAGCGCCTCTGATCACTGCTGAGATTACCATTCCAATCCAGGACCTTTGTACTCGCAGGCATGGAAACAACATCGTCGGCGTTGTCCCGGGTTCTTCACTTACTCTCTATGCATACGGACGTTCAAAAGAAACTACGCAACGAAATTCGTGAGGCTCAGAAGGACGGGAACTTGACGTACGACCAGCTAGTTTCCTTGCCGTACCTAGATGCGGTCTGTCGAGAGACTCTTCGAGTGTAAGTGGCAGGTGGTCCGTATAAGTAGCATTATTTGATTTCGCGATGCAGATATCCTCCTATCAATCTTGCTCCCGTGCGCACGTATGTGTTTATCTTTTGACTATATACTGTACCGTTACCCTAATGCTCATGCTATCTAGAGCACGCAAGGACATGATACTCCCTCTTTCGAAGCCGGTCATTGGTGCAGATGGCAAAGAGGTGGCTGAAGTCATGGTCCCGAAGGGCACTGAAGTTATTATATCCGTCCTCGGCTCGAATACGAATCCGGATCTATGGGGACCAGACGCTCTTGAGTGGAAACCTGAACGGTGGTTATCACCTCTTCCCGAGGCTCTCGGAGAAGCACATATGCCTGGAATCTACTCTCATCTGTTCGTCTTGACCATCTTGCCTCATGCGCACTATGTTGATCAACCGTTCTGCAGGATGACATTCTTAGGAGGCGGCCGTGCTTGCCTGTAAGTAATTTCATACTCGAATACTTTAACAAGTGTCAGTAACGGATAATTTCGCAGTGGCTTCAAGTTTTCCCAATTGGAGATGAGTATGTCATCTTCTTCAATCCGATGGATCTGCGCTTACGGAATGAATGCCTCGCAGAGGTTGTCTTATCCGTTCTTCTCAGCACCTTCCAATTCGAGGTTTCGAAAAAGCACGAGATTACGTGGAAGATGACAGGAATCGCTGGACCCTATGTCGAGAATTTGGATCCTACTCAGCCCCAGCTCCCTATGGTTATGAGCTTGGTGGATTGAAGCTTTGTCCTTAGTAAAGATGTACGCCACTTTGGCGGCTTGTATCCGACCACGTTATCTATCAGTAGTTCTCTACTTCGGCCAAATATATGACATTTATGAACTTCTGCCCCTGCCCAGCCATACCAGGTGATTTCACGGCGTAGCATGCATGACCGAAAAAAGTCAGTCACCATAGCGCTAAAGGTTGCTGGGAGTAAGTGGTCTCCGGTCTGTTACGGCGCAGCAACCAACCCATGCACTTGCTAAGTTACGAGAGGCGGAACGAACGTGGATTCTCCTTCTGCACCCTTCCCCAGGTCTGATGACGGGAAAGGTGGCTTGAGAATTGCGACCCGGAGCTGATGTTGATCTGCCGGTCTTGAATCATCAACTCGGCTCGAGTTATTGTACCTGCCCCTTGGATACGAAGGAAGGAACTTATTTCTTATATGGCATTCCTGTCGCAGCCAGCTCTTCCCAGATCTCGTAGTGAGTTTCGTCTTCCCTACATATAAAGGATCCATCGCAGTTAAACGTTAAACGGGGGTTGTTGTTAGGGTGACGTTTGTGAATGATTTCGATCCAATAAGAGTCCTCGGAGTGTAGTGTACTCTCCATCAGTGTGGTTTCTATTCACCAATTCTTATTTTAATTCCTGCTAAGGTTATATTCATCTATGTACTCTTCAGAGTCATATACGGTGAGTGGCTGCTCCCCTCTCAGCGACCTTCGCCAGCGCCTCGGCTGCACTTCCGGCCATTAATTTACAAAGGATTATGTGCAAGGGCGAACTTGGCTCAACGGCCAACTATTGGTCAGGTAATGTGCCTCACCTCTGCTAATCCGAACGGTGACCGTTCCTGCGAGCTAGTAACAGAAGAATTGTTGTGTATCCAATCTCAAGTCCTGAACTAAGCGGACACAGGATGTCTATTGAAGGAACGGTAACGAAAATATGTGACACTCCATCCACATCACTCCTGATATTTGTGGCAGATTCGATCAGCAGTGGCTACGCTAACTGGTTCTCCTGCCGGTCTCTTGCCAGTTGGTTACTGTGATGGCGAGGAACTGACCATTGGCGCTGCGAGCGACCATGATTCGGAGGGCAGTCGTTCGAGTGACAGTGAAATATTTCCCTAGTCCCGAGTTCCATCCAATGTCACGATGATTGTATGCTTAGGTGGTTTGTTGCATGGTGACATTATAGTGTCAATACACTAGCGACATCAATGCAACCGATGAATTGAACAAGGTGGTGACAAACCCATGGATGCGAGGATAACATCGTTCTTGTTCTTATAGACCATTATATATGTGTGCATCAATTCAGAGTCAGTATAGCCACACATCCTTGCCTAATTCACATATCGTTCTCTCCCCTCCCCTAAAGTACAGGAAATGGCGACTCATTCTTCGGATGAAGTATACTCCTTATTGCGTGGCTCCCTTCTAGGGTCACTTGGAGTCTCATTCTTCAGCCTCTTCAGTGGTGGGATGCTGACTTTGGGGATAGAATCTTTGTTTCTATTACACCCTAAAGAGACAGTTTCAGCATCTAATCGGCAACGGTTCTTAAGGGCATATATCATTGTGCTCTTGACAACTACCATCACCTTTGGGGTTCTGACCTTCCTACGCACAAACTCGCAAGCTCTCTTTTCTGCCCAGTTCCATCCTGGATCGCAAGACCCTACAAGTGTTCTGCACCTTGTGACAAATGTAGGATGTATATTCATTATGTGCCTAACAGACGGAATTCTGGTAAGAGGATCTCTCCATAACCTTTGTGTCCTTTCGGATCATGTTGATCAAATATTCAAGGTATGGCGATGTTTCATGGTCCAAAGAGGACTTGGACCGAATCACTTGAGAATACAGAACATGTTTTGGGTCTTTCCATTGCTCCTTCTGACATTAACTGCCGGTATGATTCTACTGAATTCTCGAGGGGATGTGCCGTTTCTCAATGAGAAGCAAGGCACAGGAACTGCTGGAGGAATTTTATGCAACAGATCTCAATCTCTGCTTTTAGCTTCCAACCTCATGGTAGCAGCATTCTCTTCCAATATCCTCTTAAACATTTTTGCAACTTCCTTCATAACTACTCGCTTGCTCCTGCACAGACGCATGTTGATAGCTTGTCATGGGGGAATGGTACATACGGTACAACATCTCTGCATCACGGGAATTCTCCTAGAATCATCTGCTATCAACGTCCCGGTCACTGTTGCTGCAGCAGTAGGATTGAGGGCAGAGAAAAACTTTGGGCTAATTACTGCATGTGTTGCTCTTGCTAGTCAGGTATGTTCTTTCATGGGACAAACATGCAGCACCATAGTAGCTAACAGCAATCAGGCATTTGCAACCATTCTGATTATCCACCAAGTCGCTTTGGGTAGAGCATTTGATCAACAAAATGAGGACAAGGGGACGAGGCAGGCAGAGGAGAAATTTAGGTGCAGTGAATCCCAGAATCTGCCTTAAATGGTGCAGAAAGGACCTTAATGTAGTTTCGCATATGCATGAAGATAGTTATGGATCAATAGACCTGCTCTTTGGAATGATTAGACTGGGGTATTTTTTTTTTTTTTAAGTCATCATTTATTGCAATAGACTAGCTACTACAAACGGGTGCGCGATAGCAGTCCCAAGAGCTGAAACCTACAGACATGAGAAAGAAGCAGAGAGAAATGAAAGAGAAATAGAAGTGAGGAGGGGAGTGAGGGAGCTAGCGAGAGGCAACCAACACAAGATAGAGAGTACAACTAGTCAAACATAGAGAGAGAGAAGAGACAAAGATGAAGTGGGAGGGGAAAGATGGAGCTAGTGAGAGGCAAGTGTAGATAAGAGAGAGAGAAAATAGAAAAGGAAGGAGACCCTTTCAGTGAGTGTCCGGAGCACCATGTAAGGCCAGCCTCTCTCGTTGAGTAAGCTGTTGGTTGTTGTAATCCTCAAAAGTGATGGGTCCTTGTATCTGGTCAGTGAATGAAAAGGCTGCTGGGTTTTTGTGAAGGAACTTGATGAGCCAGAAGATATTCATGCAAATACCATAAGGCCAATGGTAAAGGGGACAGTGGTGGATGATATGGTCCCGGGTTTCAAGTTCCTCACCACATGGGCAGGAAGTGATGTAGCGCCCTGGGAAGAAGCACTGTCTAAAGGTGCCAATAGGCATGTGGTCGGTCATGCAGCGGGTGAAGTGTGTGCAAAGGTTGGGGTTGGCTGTTACGAATATTGCAGACTCCAAGAACACCAAGGAGACCAAAGAGCCCGAGCAGCAAACTTATGAAGAATGGGATCTGATGAAGCGCATGGTGGTAAGCCTCTGGCAGGAAACCATGGAGTTGCAACAGACACTTGATTGGGAAATGTGCGAGAAGGTAGATGAAGCGTGTCACTACCACAGAGTATACTTTCCATGTGATGATGATTTGTGATTGAATGCTGAACTTACTATTTCCTTTCCTAGACATTCTTCTATATTTGGACTAGGTATCAGTTTCGTCTCTTCCGACACATTCATGTTCGCATCAATTATGCTCGTTCCTGCAGACTTTCGTCTTATGCCATATGCACTCCTCTTCTTCTGCTCATATGCCCTATGCCCATATGCCTTATGAATTCCTTTTCTATATGCCCTCCTCTTAATTTGTCTTCTATGCCACTATTGATCTACTTCCTAAAGTAGTCATAGGACTTAGTATATGTACAATGCCTGGACATGTAGATTAGCCAAGTCTAATCTTTAAGTGTGTTACCTCCTCTTGGTACTTGAACAAGTCCTTGAGCATCAAGACTGCTTAAAGTCTACATCTCTTCACCCTTGTGTGCAGCTTTTCCCTCTCAGGCTTCTCATCAACGTCTTGTCCTACGGAGTGTGTGATCTATACGAGTTCACTGCCTAGAGACAATGTGAACAGCCGCCCAAGGTTAAACAGAGCAGCCCCTTCAGACCTGTATAGGACAAGGACCTCTGCTTGTCTCACTTACAAGGATAGGCTCCGACTTAGATGTTGCTTAGCCAAAGAAGAACCTTGTAACATCAAGATTAGACTTCCCTTGTGTGCTGATCCCACGTTGTAATTTTTGCCCCAACTACTGTTCTCATTGCTTCATGCTGTGCGTGTAGTCACCCTGAGGTTCTCATTGCTGCATGCTGTGCCATTGGGACGTCGTTGGTTCTCATTGCTTTGTGCTGTGCCTAAATGATGCCAAACCCCTCCCCCCTTCTTGACTGTAATTCACCCACTCGTTGCTGGTGGTCTGACAAAGAAGTCTGTAATATGCCCACTCAACGTTTAGTGGTCTGTCAGAAGAAGACCCTCTGACTGTAAATTGCGTCGATGTCTGTCAAGGTGAAGCATTCTCGATCGACAGAAATCAAAAGGCATTCTCAATCGACAGAAATTGAACCCCATTCTTGATTAGCGGAAATCGACAGGAGTTCTCGATCATCTGAAATCGACAGCCCTCAGCCATATGACCATTTTTCTATTTATTCTACCTTATCATCTTCCTGGAGTTCCTCGCAGGACAATATTTCTATATCTTCCTTAATCCCTCCCAGTCTCCGACACCTTGACCTTACACCTGACCAAATACAGGAATTAATTCAAGCCCTTGTCAAGAGGAACCTTGAATGTCCTTCCACTCCCCCACTCCCCTCACCATTTCAGGAGAAGCAGCCGCCTTATTGGAATGAGTCAGAGCTCAGGACTCAGACAGCAGTGATGAAACAGCTCGATGCTCAGCATCCCCGATCTCACCTATCGTCTCTCCAGCTAGAACAAGACCTCCAAGAAGGGTCAGATCTCTTAACCTCAACAAAGTCACCCCTTGGGAACCGTGACTTACTGCCAATATTAGAGGAAGAAGAGAAGCTGCTAGAGAACAAAGACAACAAATGTCAACCACTGTCACTATCCCTCCCACTGTTGTACAACCACCTCAGCAACTCGCTTGATCTCCAAGCGCAGCCTCAATTCCACCCCCATACCAGCAACAACCATCTCAACACCCTACTCCTGCTCCCCAGCAGTCAGTACAACCACCACTGCAGCCTCAACCACCAGTTCCTAGAACAGACTCCACGGCACCCATCAATCAAGCTGCCACCTTCACATTTGGAAGTAATATCATGCCCCCGAATCAAAGATTCTTCCAACAACCCCTCTTCACCAACCCCGCGATTCCCAGACATCAAGCAACTGGAATTGTACAAGGAAATCAGGGAAACCCATCTCAGACTGGAGCAGCTCAGCCAGCAAACCTGCCACAAGCAGGAAGCCCTCACCCACTTCCTGGACCACCTCCGCCTGGATGACCACCATCAGGACCAGGACAACCAGGTCCAAACCCACCACCAGGACTGCCAGGAGCACCACCTCCACCGCCACCAGGAGCACCACCCCCAGGACCTCCCGCACCAGGACAACCAGGAGCACCGCCACCAGGTTTCAGTTTTCCCCAACAAGCACAAATGCCTGCTGCCCCTTCCACACCAAAGTACGAGGCACCACCCCTGTATGATGGAGACCTGTGGAAGTACTTGGCATGGAAGCAGCAATGTGCCCTGTACATCATCACCAACCAGCATAAATTCCCTACCAACCATGATGCCATCATATTCATGCTCTACTACATTGGAGGAGCAGTGGAACCATGGAAAACAGAATATCTCTGCCAGCACAACTTCAATGGAGTACTACACCTTGGAATGTTCAACGCATTTCAAGATGAGCTCGACAGAGTCTTCCTCCCTTATAACTACACTGAAGATGCTCTCCGAAGACTCCATGCTCTCAAGCAGAGGTGAAGACCAGTGGACCAGTACATCTCTGAGTTCAAAGTCCTTGCGACCCAAGCAGGGATGGTCAATCCACAAGAACTCATCTACAGGTTCAGAGAAGGACTGGACTTCAAAATTGGCCTCAAAACCATTGCCCTCAGACCCAGACTGGACATTGATATCTGGTTCGAAGCAGCGAGAGCAGCAGAAGAACAACACTGCATGGAGAACAACTATTGAGCTAGCCATGCCCGAGAATGAACCAATAGAGCTATACCCCAATCGAAAAAGAAGGCATCCTACAGTACGAATTGGTCACGAAGCCAGGTGTATAAAGATCCATACACCATGGATGTGGATAACTTGGCATTGGCACTCTCTGAAATCGCACTTGAAGAAGACTATTCTTTGGAAGAAGAATCCAATGCAGAAGTTAACGAGGTTGAAGAAAATCAAGACCTCCTGGAGACATTTCTTCAGAACATCCTCACCCCGAAGATGTGCAATGACCTCAAGCAAGGGAAATGTTTCAATTGTGGACAGACAGGACATTTCGCTCGAGAATGTCTGAAAAAGCCAAACCCACTGCAATCAACACGAAACCTACCAAGAAACACCCAAGCAAAGGTTTCCAAGCATAAGCCACCTGTACCCCCTAAACTACCCTGTGACAAAGAGAAGCAGCAGAAATGAAAAGCCATGTTCACCCAGATCAACGAGATAATTCAGGAAGCAGACGATGAAGAAGTCGCTGAAATCTTCACTGAATTTTCGAACTCCACCAGTGCTCAAGCAAAGGAGATCCAGGATTTTGCCTCAGACGACTAGCTTCCATGTCTGGATTGTCTAAAGGAAAGAAAGATGCACCAAAGGACGATTCTTTTTCTTCCCCTTTCTTGTTTTCTAATGGACTGGTTTCCGATTCCTATCCCCATCCAAAGGACGAAATTATGCCCCCTCTCTCTTCTCAGAATGAAGTACCCATTTCTGAATTGTGTTTAAAGACTCACCAATCCAACACCTTTTATTGTCCCATCACCGTGCATCTCTCTGAAAAATCCATGGAAGACCTTGCACTGATAGACTCCAGAGCAGGACGAGATTTCATCAACCACTGGTTGGTCGAGAAATGGAACCTGAAAACATCACCACTAAAGAAACCAATCAAAGTCAGAAATGCTGACAGAACCCTGAACAAAGATAAGCAAATCACTCATTCTGTTACCCTTGACTTCACCATCTATGGGAAGCAAATGAAGATGGATTTGCAGGTGATTAATCTAGGATGACCTAGAATAATCCTGGGAATTCCCTGGCTCGCAAAATATAACCCCGACATTGACTGGTCAAAACGAACCCTTGCATGGAGATGTTTGACAGAAAACACCATGCTCATTTCAGTCATCGACAACACTCTTTCTGAGATCTATGTGAACGAGCTTGAAGAAGACTTCTCTGAGGAAAACTTCACTGAAATAAACGTGAAGACCTCTTATTCTCAGATACTTGCTCAAGCAGGAGAACAGAAGAAGGAAACCGATCCTGAGGAAATAGTTCCCCAGGAGTTTCACGAATATCTCGATCTTTTCTCACAAAAGAAAAGTGAGAGATTTCCTCCTGCTCAACAATGGGACCATCAGATCGAAACCAAAGAAAGCTTCATACCAAAAGCTTTCCCCTCTTACAAACTCTCCCTTGCCAAAGAGAAGGAGCTCAACAAATTCCTTGAAGAAAACCTTGCGAAAGGATACATCAGACCCTCGAAATCTCCCATGGCCTCACCGTTTTTCTTTGTCTCAAAGAAAGATGGAAAACTCAGGCCTTGTCAGGACTATCGTTATCTCAATGAACATACAGTCAAAAATGGCTATCCTATCCCCTCTATCCAGTCCATACTCGACAAACTACAAGGTTTGAAATACTTCACTGCACTCAACGTCAGACTCGGTTACAACAACGTTCGAATTGTTGAAGAAGACAGATGGAAAGGAGCTTTCCACACCCATCGAGGATTATTCGAACCCACAGTCATGTTTTTCGGAATGTGCAACAGTCCAGCCACATTTCAAAACATGATGGACACCATCCTCGCCCCTCTTATTGTGCAGAACAAAGTTATTGTCTACATGGATGACATCCTTATCCATGCCCCTACCAAAGCCGAACTATGGAGAACGACAAGAGAAGTATTCAAGATCTTGTGAAAACATGATCTCTACCTCAAACCAGAGAAATGTGAATTCGAGAAAACAACCCTCACTTATCTTGGGTTCATTATCTCTCCAAACGAAGTCAAGATGGACCCGGCCAAACTCAAAGGAATAGCAGATTGGCCTACGCCCAAGACAGTCTGCGACATACGAAAATTTATCAGGTTCTGCAATTTCTATTGCAAGTTCATCAAGCACTATGCCCACCTGTCCTTACCCCTTAATGCACTTCTAAAGAAGTCCAACACTCCTTTCAAATGGACAAGAGAAGCTAACGACACTTTTAGAAAATTAAAGCAATGGTTCTTGGAAGAACCCGTCTTAATTACCCCAGATCCTTTGAAACCATTTGAGATTCAAACTGATGCATCCGCTTACGCGTCTGGAGCAGTTCTCCTCCAGAAAGACTCAAACAGTGTGCTACACCCATGCTTCTACTATTCCAAACCATTCTCCCCAGCTGAACGAAACTACCATGCATCAGAACAAGAATTCCTAGCCATTATCCATGCATTACAAGAATGGCGTCATTACATCGATGGATCACCCTATGAAACGACGATATGGACGGATCATGACAACATTATTCATTGGGCCAAACCATCAAAGCTGTCAAGATGAACCATTTGATGGTCTGCTATGATCAGCACCCATAAAATCAAGATTTGCCATATCCCCAGATCTAAAAACTGCGCTGCTGATGCTTTGTCCAGAAGACCAGACCACACCTCAATGAGTAAGGACATGGAGCTCGAAACAACAAAGGCAGCCATCCCACTAGAGAAGTTTCAAACCAGTGACTTTACCAATGCTAACACGAAACTGGCTAATTCAGGGAAAAATGATGAAATCAACATCATGGACCCTGATGTTGAGAATGAAGCCCAAAAAGGAAAGGATGGAACCATTGAATTGGATCAAGAAGGTCGCATCCAACTTCCCATGGACTCTGTGCTTAAGAAGTGCTTGTTGCAGCATGTACATAATGCACCAGCTGCGGGACACCCCGGAGTCGCTGAAACTCTCAGAAAACTTCAAGAATACATCACCTGGCCTGGCATTCGTGCCTATGTCACGAACTACATGAAAGGATGCCCTACCTGCCAGCAGTACAAAATCAACAGACAACCCTTGAAGCCTCCCCTCCAACTGATTCCAGGACCCCGATCATCCTGGCCTTTCACCCAAATGTCCATGGACCTCATCACCAACCTCCCCGAATCCAACGGACATGACGCAATATTGTCCATGGTGGACCACGGTCTTATGAAGGGGATAATCATAGTACCCACTTCCAAATCCGCCACTGCCGATCAAATCACAGACATCTTGATCAAACATGTGTTCATTCGCACAGGAATACCTGACAAAATCATTTCGGACAGAGATCCCCGATTTATGGCTAAATTGATACAAGCTATGTTCAAGAAGCTGAACATCGACCACGCCCCCTCTACTGCCTATCACCCCCAATCGGACAGATCAACTGAACGATTTAATCAAGAAATCAAGATGTATCTATCAGCCTATTGCACTCAAAACCCCCACACCTGGCCCGAACATCTTCCTTTAGTCGAATTCTCCCATAATTCCAGAACTCATGCCAACTGCCAGCAAACACCATTTGAACTTATGTATGGCCATCCACTCAAAGCTTTCCCAACTGAGCTAGCACTGATGAACTCCCCATTGGCCAAAGAAAGAATGAACTGGATTATAAATATCTGAGAAGCTGCAACAATAGCACACGAGACTTCGCGCAAGATTATGACAGAACGGACACAAATGTGCACTTTGCCAAAAATAGAACCTGGCCAGAAAGTATGGCTTGATGCTTGAAACTTACCCATTCAGGTCGCGTCAAGGAAAATTGCTGCCCATCAACTAGGCCCATTCACCATCATTAGGAAACACAGAAACATATCCTATGAGCTATCTCTTCCCAAAAGCTGGAAGATTCACAATGTCTTCCACATCCAATACCTCTATCCCATCACTGAAAATGACATTTATGGCAAACACTTCTCAAGGCCCCCACCTGACCTGATCCAAGGAGAAGAAGAATGGGAAGTTGAAGCCATAATGGCGCACCATTACACCAGAAGACGAGGTTTAGAGTTTCTAGTGCATTGGAAGGGATATCCAGAATCAGAATGAACCTGGCAAAATTCGACAGACCTGCACAATTCCAAGACCCTCCTCGATGCTTATAAACTGCGACATAATCTCCATTGAAGCTCAAGCTACTTGAATGTCTTTCACTTCCGACAACGTTGTTACAGCCTAAACTGTTTTCAGTCATGAAAGTGGTACTTAGATTATAATACAATCAAGTTTTACAGCTAGAATAACAGACTATGAACCTACACTAGAAGAAGCCTCAGCACCTCACAAGGGTTAACCCAGTAGTATAATCTAGGCACCTAGATCGGGAAAACTGTACTGACTAGACGCATCCATACGCCGTTGATTCAGTGTTATCACTGAAGTCAGGATTATATTATTGAAAACTATTCATCAATAACAACCTCGCAAGGATCCTTTCTCGCATGAGCGACACTAGGGATTATTTCGTTCAGTAGTATGCTTAGCTGCCACTATGTACCAGAGACTTAGCTCAGCTATGACCTCAGCAGATGGAGTCCGAGTCAGAAGAAAAGAACTACCTAAGTAAGGGATCGATGCATCACCTCATCGGAAGTGATTCATTGACCTCGTGAGACGTCAAAACCATGCGACTCATTAACAGTCAGTGATTCGAATCGGCTTAGTGAGAAACACAGAGAATGAAGATTCATAATACTGTTGAGTCAGAAATGGTGAAGGGTATTATACGTACAAAAGACTTGGTCAGCGAAAGCTGATAAATATCATACACGTGTACTATATCAGTCCACACATCCAGTAGAAATGCATACGCGTCCACTATCAGAACACCCTGTTGGGCAGAGAACAATGTAGATTATAAATTATATGACTCTGTACTTGTATGTGTAATCCTTTATTGAGTCAGAACAT
>JAEUWQ010001709.1:0-12558 GCA_018524765.1 Podaxis sp. AQ799166 | reverse complement strand
TGCTGGGCCTGCATAGTTGGGAGAAGGCTTGACGCTGGTGGGATTGGAGCTGGATCTTGCAGAAGAGGACTGTTGGTGGGCTCATTGTGGGATGTAGGTGGAGGAGAGGTGTGCTGAGGTGAGTTGAATGAGCCATTAGAACGAGTTGCTTCCTGCCGACCCGATTCCGTAGTATTGGCATCGGCTTCCTCTTCATCGACAATGTCTAGTTGTTCCAAGGCTTCGCCGCTTCGGTCAAGTCCTCTTCGACCATCTGCGGGGTTTTCGGCTTCCCAGTCGCAAATAAAACCACTTGAATAGGTCCAATATAGTCTCGCTGTTCCTCTGCATGCCACGGATGAGGAATGCTTCGTAGAAATGAAAGGCCCCTTCATAATTGATTTTCGCTTGTGCCCCAACTGTATCAAAGGATGTATCAGCAGAATGTAAGAAGATGGTCTGACCTAGGATCAGTGACTTGGGTAGGTGGGAGTTGAGCAAAAGTCATACTGCAATGACAGCAAGAGCAATACTGCCTGGGGTGCAGTACGTGAGACCCCAAAGCATGCCTTTGCTGTTTGCTGCAACCTCGCTAGATCCAGACTCATCCTCCAATGAACCTGCATTGAAAATAAGGACCCAGTGAACCTGGTGGTGAGAAGAGGATCAATGTCAGAGTTGGAATGTGATGGTCAACAATACATCAGTAAATGTACATACATATGTGATAACAAGAACTTTGAATATGGTCTTGAGGTTGAACTGATTATTTTTGAAGATGATGACATGGTAGTGGGGACTGCCTGGAAATGAGACAAGTAGGTGCTGAAATTCTCGGGCATGTGCAGGACCATTCTTCACATTGTAGATGGTTGCCAATGAGTGTTTGAACAGCCATAGGGCTGCTTTCTGCAGGATGGACCAGTAGGTATGATGGATTGCTTCCTGTGCTGCAAGAAACTTGGGGCAAGGATGGTGAGGATAAGACTGGGATGCCTCACAGCTGCACTCACCTGGTCTTGGAAAACTGGCAAAGATTCCAATAGTAGACGCATGTGGGAAGGAAGGGCTTCATATAGTTCAGCAGTTTATCCAATGATTCTAGATTTCACGGAGGAATATTGATTGGGAAACATCAAGTTTTCAGCAGGCTTTGAAACACCAAACATGGAACAATCAAGAAAGAGCTCATTGGTAAGAGTAAACTGCTGAGCATGATTGCCAACATTGTTGTCCTTCTTGGGAATCTCCTGCTGAGTTTTCTTTATGGCTTTCACATTCTTGACTCCTGGCACTGCAAGATCATTCATTCTTCAGGCAACTATTTTCAATTCTGAGCAACCAGATTTGCTCTTTGGATTCAGCAATCTTGAGTTGGGTGGTTGTGATGATCTGCATCAGCAAAAAGGCTGAAACTATATATACTCAAAACAGTCAATACATACACTAAAATGTACTAATACCACAAAAGTCCATGTTTCTGGAAGCTATTTTGCAAGGTGCAAAAGGATTTGTGACTATACAATCATTCCAGGGTATACAAGGATTGCCAACATACTGAATGTATATATACATGTAAATCATCATAGAAAAGCAACAACGAGACACACCAAAAATTAACCAGTCTAGGCCTTGAACTCAAGACCTACTGGGATGGTATCATACTACCCAGCCATTTGAAATGGTACACCTCAATTAGTTGGTCAGACTGGGATTTGAACCTAGAACCTCTTAAAAGAACTCTAACACTCATCCAATTGAGCCATCACACCTTGTTATACACTATGCAATTATTGAACCTGACCTATCAGCTGTTGAGGCAAACACTATCTGAAAGCTCTTCAAATTTTATGAATGTAGTCTCAAATGATAGATCTCATTGAGAGCATCCTGGAGAATATTTGTTCTTGAGGAACCATCAAGCCATTGGCTTGTGAAATGCAACTTATTTTCCAGTCCAGGCTAAAATACTCAGAAAAAATCAGAAAAATCAATGTTCAGCTTATTTCATTAATCTGAGTCTTCTCCTAGAGTGTCTGATAATTCTCATAAGCTATTTTTGAGGTATGAAGTTAGCAGTGTTTTGCTTGTTCTCATCTATATATCCTCAAAATATGATTGTGTTTGATACACTCCAAGCAAAATATTTGTGTGTGATAGGAAAGGCAATATAAGGTTTTGTGAATGGTGTTATACCCTGAAAAGGTTTTGTGTGTGATAAGAAATGCAATATGTGTTGAATCTTCGATAGATCCACCAAATCTTCTATTTGATGCTCTAGACTTCATATATGTTCTATGTCTAATTATAATAGATACCCTTTTCCAGGGATCATCGCAGAATGTCTATTATTGTAAAAAGGCTGTTCGCATCGTCCCTATTATGTTCTACAAAGGACTTGTAACATATGTGTACTCGCTCACGGACCATCTGTAAAACGTATATAAGAGCTGTACATTCTACTCAATAAATTAAGTCTTCACTGAAGCATCTCCGCACTCTAAGCTCTACCAGCAGTAAGTCTTAGATACAAGCTCAAGTAGTTAGACAAACCACTGTGCGTGTAGTGCTTCATAGCACACATGTTGTAATTCCATTATCAACAGGTTATGGGCCCCGACTAGTGTCTAGTCTCGCTCAATGACTTTCGTCTTATGCATATCGTTGGCATGCCACTTGGTGTGATGAAGTCGAGCTTGCAGATAAGATAGCTTATCAGATTCCTGTTCGATATCTTTCCTGATTAGCCCTATCATATCTCTATGTCCTAAGGACATACACATGGGGAAAGAAGGGCTCGTTGACTGTGCTATTTGTGTCGCACAATACTGATGCCTTCTTATTTTGTGCAGATTTACAATCGCGATCTTCTACCATCCATCAGCATGTCTTCCCAAAACTTCCTCGCTCGCGTTCCCGAACTCAAGGGCTTCACCAATTGGTCCGAATGGCAGTTGTGCATTCGTGCAGCTCTCGCACAATGCAGGCACTCATTGGCACCCATCAATTGCAATGGTTGGAATGTGGTTCAAGGCACCTCCACCGTCCCAACCGCTCAAGTCTCTCCTGCTTCTGTCCCGCTTCCTTCTACTCCTGAAGCGACTGCAACGGCTTCTACAGCTGCTGTGTCTTCCCCTACAGTGACGAATCAGGATGAGATTGACGCATGGAACGATGTGGCCAAACAGGCCTTTAATGTCATCAACACATGCCTTGCAACCTTCCTCCTTAACCATGGTCAAACAACAGCCCATGATCTTTGGCTCCACCTCAAACGCCGCTACAGTACCCCGACTATGGCTACGACTTACCAGGTCTGGCAGCAAGTTGAGACCTTCCATATTCCCGAGAACCAAGACCCTACCAGTCCAATTGGTTCATTGCAGAACCTCTTTACGAGGCTCTCCGATCTCAATTGTGCGGTTCCCGCCAAGTTGCAGGCGTTGAAGTTGATCTTCTCAGCTCCACCTTCATTTAAAGCTGCTACATTGTCAATTTTTGCAACGGTTCCTGAGACCCAATTTACCTTCGATCTGGTTGCACAGGCAATTATAAATGATCACATGCAATGTCAGGCAAGTAACTCCACCTTCACCACGTGCCAATCAGGGTTCAAGAAGAAGGGTGCTAATCCAAATTGGAACCAGCAGAAGAATGGTCAGGGTTCTGGCCAGAATCAAAAACAGGGTTCAAACCCTGGTGGCCAACAGTCGCGTCCCCAAAACACGCCTGGTCAGAACCAGAACCAACAGCAGCTGCAGCAGCAACAAGGCCAACAAGGGAAGAAGAAGCATACCCATCGTGGCAAGGGTGGTTCCAAACAAGGGAACACTGCACAAATTGAGGAGATACAATCTCCTGGCATCGCTGGTTCGTCTCAACAGACGAACTTTATCGCATCAATTGCACAATCCCTGCCTCCTCCCTCTACTCATCAGCTTGTGAATGCTATTCATGACCAAAGCGACACTCGTCCTGGCAGCTCTCTTGCTGACAGGATTTCTCCTCGCGAGTCTCCTACACTTCGTGCTAAGGAGAGAGCCCTCAAGCTCTGGGATGAACGAATGAGCAGTCGCGACCCATGTCATCACCGTTGAACAAAGGTGGTCACAAGAGAGGCTACACCTCCACCACCTACACCTCTTCCTATTGAGGAAGATCATGAGATGAATGCTCCTGCCTCGCCAATTCCAATCGTGGCTGATGAGCCTCTCATCGATCTAGGTGAAGATGATGACGTGCTCGACTATGATGAGGAAACATATGTGTATGTTCCACAATATTCATATCTTGATTCGATCACTGATCCATGTGAACAGCCCCATCTACGACGACTACCTCACACCAGAGGAGAAAAAGGCCTGTGAAGACCTCTTCGGACCGGGTGCATAGATGTAGATGCAGACATTAATTTGTTTATCACATGTAATAATAGCACCGCATTGAATGGCCACCTGAGGCCAAATATATTTTCATCTCCTTCCGCGTTGAGCTCGAATCAGGAAGATCATCAAGAAGTTAATGCTTCTGCACCAAATGATCGCCTCTTCAATTCAAAAGAAGAATTATCAGAAGCTACTCCCGATGAATGGCTTGAATCAAATAAATTGGTTGCAACAGCAAAGAATATTAGATGGACAATGGATTCTGGCGCTTCGAATCATTTCACTTATGTGAAAGAAGACTTTTCCGAACTAATTGAGAAACCTCTTGGTTTGTTGAATACAGCAAATTCGAGCATAGAAATGAAAGGAGTTGGTACAGTATTAATAACTTACAACTTCTGGAATCCATTAACTAAGAAATATGAAGATGTAGTCCTAAGACTTTATCCAGTATACTATGTGCCAGATTTAAAGTACAGACTTATCTCCATAGGCACTCTATGTAAAAATGGAGATCACACCACACAAACAAAATCATCATTTACAGTGGTGAATCAAAACGGAGAAATTAAAATCAGGACTGTTAACAAAACTATTAGTGGTACCCTGTTCTATCTCATGGCCGACATCGTAAAATTCAAAGATGTTGATATCGATCCATCTACATGACTCAGACTCATGATTGATGAACCAGATTACTATACCTGGCATCGAAGATTTGCACACGCATTGAAGAATGTCCTGTGTCACGCACATAATTCTCTTCAAAATGTTCCTCATATACCGTGTAAAGGAGTACCGGCACCCTGCAAAGGTTGTGCATTGGGAAAGATGCACCAAAAGAGTTTTCCACTGTCTCAATCCCGAGCAAAGGAACCTCTTGAGTTAGTCCATTCGGACGTATTCGAGCTTCCTACTCTCTCCTACTATCAAAAGAAGTATGTCGTCACACTTCTAGATGATTATTCCAGTCATGTGTGGATTGCGAGTCTTTCTCGCAAGAGTTCTGTTTTTGAAACACTCAAATCTACGATCATCATGATCGAAAATCTCCTTGGATTTAAAGTCAAAAAATTCTGATCAGATAAAGGAGGAGAATATATGTCAAATGAATTTAAACAATTCTTCAAAGAAAAAGGGATTGAACACCAAACAAGTGTTGCCCATATCCATCAACAAAATGGAAGAGCTGAAAGGCTTAACCAGACATTGCACGAGAAAGCGCAATCAATGCGCCTCGAAGCATGCCTTCCAGATATGTATTGGCAACATGCATGGGAATATGCTGTGCATATCTATAATCGCACCCCCATGCGAAGACTTAAATGGAAAACTCCAGTAGAAACATTAACTGGAGAAAAGCCCGATGTATCGCACCTATGAGTTTTCGGTTGTGTGGCGTATGTATACATCCCCAAAGAAATCTGGACGAATAAGCTTCAGCCGAATGCCGAGTTAATGGTTTTCCTCGGAATTACCCCTTCGACTAAAGCCTGGAGATTCTTAAGAGGGAGAGCGATCTTTGAATCGCCCCGGGCAATCTTCGATGAAACATGGTATCCACTATGTAAAGATTTCCAAGATGGGATGTCTGACCACCATATCCGTCCCTTTAGTAATTTGCGAAGAAATCTGCCTACTTCTTTTCCTGAATCCGACTCATCTGATTCTTCGGATGATGAAGATTCCTTCAGAAATGAGCACCCATTACCACCGATTCCAAGAGTTGAGAGGAGACCTCAATCTCCTGCACCTCCTGCGAGTCCTTCTCCCAGTCCGTCTCCCTTACCTCGTCCTCCGACGCCGAGACCGAGTGCTCCACCAGCACCTTCTCAAGCTTCGCCACCTCCTTCACAGTCGAGACAGTGTTCAAAAAGTAAGGAAAGACAACCGAATCCTTCCGATAAAACGAAATCAGGTTCTAAATTTAGAGAAGAGAATCTTAGATCTGGAGACCGCCCAGAACGGTCCAAATCTATGAATGAACCTCAGAGGAAACTGCAGTTACAACGTGTTCCCCCTGTTTTTTCAAGGAATACAGTTGAACGTCCAGTTCCAGAAACTCCAACAGAACATTTGAGACTTAGACCGCAGGAAAGTTCTCAACCTGCACCTGGACCTTCCAGAACCCAACCAGTTCCTGGTCCATCTCATGTTCAACCTCAACCGGAGCCTAGACCATCACAACCTTGTCGGAACCCTCCAAGAGAACGAAAAGTTCCAGAAAAACCTGATAATGTTTACAGCAAGAAGCATCCTTCTCGTGTGCTTGCCGAATATGATAAGCGAAAGCTTAAGGATTCGATTTCTGGTAAAGATCGTGGAATTCCAAGCCTGATCAAGAAGAAAGCGCATATTCATGGCGCGCCTTGGTTCTTATACAGGCAAGAAAAAGGACAAGTACTTCCCCAACAATCTAGAAAGGGAAAGGAAAAAGAAGTGCTGATACCTGAAAAGGAAGCACCTCCTACCCCTCAAACCGATATGGAATTTGAGGAGAATCTTCCAGAAATGGAAGAACAAAGACCTGAACCTCAGATGGATATATATCCAGAGAACCAAGATGACAATTTTGATTTTGATAACGAAATGACATCAGAACTCGCAGAAGAAATTGCAGTTCGAGAAGGAGGAATTACTTTCCTCAATATGTTATTAGCAAAAGCTGTTGGAATTGACCAGATCCCTAAATCTTGGTCACAAGTAATGCAACTGCCTAAAGAGGAACATGATGCATGGCTTAAAGCCACAGCTGAAGAACTTGATGCACTCAAAAAGCACCAAGTATACAAATTGGTGGATCGTCCTCAAGGACGAAAAGTTATTAAAAATAAATGGGTACTCAATATTAAGTCTGATGGACGCAAACGCGCCAGACTAGTTGCCAAAGGGTTTTCACAGATTGAAGGCATCGATTATGATGAACTCTTCTCTCCAGTTGTACGTTATGAAACGGCCCGAATTCTCTTCGCGTTAGCAGCGCTTGAAGATTGGGAAATTGAATCCGTTGACGTCAAAACTGCCTATCTATATGGCAAACTGGATAAGGAAATCTATATGGAACAACCCGAAGGTTTTAAAGCGAAAGGAAAAGAACATAAAGTATGGTGATTACATCGTGCATTGTATGGCCTTAAACAAGCCGGACTCAAATGGTGGTGTGAATTAACCGCTTCCATGAAAACCCTCGGGTTTAAGAGACTTTACTCTGATGCCGGTGTATACATTCATTGTGACAAAGATGGTAATCGTGTTATTGCTATCGTTTATGTCGATGATGTAATATTTATGGGAAATAACCATGCTCTCCTTAAACAAAAGAAGCATGAATTTATGAAGAAATGGGAATGTCGTGACCTTGGAGAAGCCACAGAATTTCTCGGTATGTGAATTCGACGTGATCAGAAAAATCGAAAGATCTTCCTTGATCAAGAAACCTATCTTCAAAAGGTTCTTACTCGTTTCCCAGTGGATGCTCCTACTCACACTCCTCTGGATGCACGATTTAAACCTATAAAAAATGAAGAAGCCGTTGACCCAGAACTTCGTATGAGATACCAACAACTTATTGGATCTCTACTTTACCTGATGATCAGTACGCGACCTGATATTGGTTATGCCATAGTAAAGATGAGCCAATTTTGTGCCAACCCTCGTCAAGAGGACTATGATGCAGCAATGCATATTGTAAAATATTTGTTGAGCACACCTCACTATCATCTCGTCCTTGACGGATTGAAAGAAGAGGGAGTCATTGGGTATAGTGACTCAGATTGGGCAACCAATCCCATCAGAAGAAGATCTACCACAGGGATCTTAATTTCTATTGCATCCGGCACTGTCATCTGGCGATCGCGATTGCAGAAAACAGTAGCACTTTCTACTACAGAAGCTGAGTATATGGCTATTTGTGATTGCGCCACTCAGATTATGTGGGTAAAGAATATGCTCACCGAACTTGGTTTCAAGCAGAAACCAATTCCTGTTTGTGGAGACAATATGAGTTCTCTCTTCTTATCATCTAACCCTGCTGTCGAAAGTCGCTCTAAGCACATCGACATCAAATATCATTATACAAGGGATTTGATTGAGAATAAAGAGATCGAACCACTGCATATCCCAGGCAGTGAAAATCCCGCTGATTTATTGACTAAAAACCTTGGTCGAACCAAGTTTGAAGAATTCATTCCAGACTATGGTCTAGAGTTCTATTGAATTCGATCATTATCTGAAGATGAAGTTATTACGAGCAAGAGGGAGTGTTGAATCTTTGATAGATCCACCGAATCTTCTATTTGATGCTCTAGACTTCATATATGTTCTATGTCTAATTATAATAGATACCCTTTTCCAGGGATCATCGCAGAACATCTATTATTGTAAAAAGGCTGTTCGCATCGTCCCTATTATGTTCTACAAAGGACTTGTAACATATGTGTACTCGCTCACGGACCATCTGTAAAACGTATATAAGAGCTGTACATTCTACTCAATAAATTAAGTCTTCACTGAAGCATCTCCACACTCTAAGCTCTACCAGCAGTAAGTCTTAGATACAAGCTCAAGTAGTTAGACAAACCACTGCGCGTGTAGTGCTTCATAGCACACATGTTGTAATTCCATTATCAACAATATGAGGTTTTGTAAATGATGTTATACCTTCAAAATGTTTGTTTGTCATTTTTTACTCAATTGAATGTTTTTCCAGCTGTTATAGTCCATCTTATTCTTCAGGTGGATTATATAAACCAACATGTAATAACTATTTTAAGCCAGTTTGCTGATGAGAAAGCATCATTTATTGAGTTTCACTCTCCCGAAACTTTCGGTTGGAGGAAAGTCGCCTATATGTCTCACAACTGGCTGAACACATTACTGGTCAAGAATTGCGAGATGACAACGATTTCTTTCTTTGTGGCTGCGATAGGTTTGTTATGTCCCTCTGCTCTATCCTTGATGAATTGACCGTCGAGATAGCTTAAAGGCAACCTGGATGCGCAACAATCTCCTTAACATGTTGCGTGGTATCAATATTAACACCGAGGCCATACCAACCAACTTTATCTACCTTTACCCGACGATCAACCACCTATCCAAGTACCTCAGCAATGTTGCAAACGGCCGCGAAGCCGATCCCACACAGGAGACAATCGAACGCATGAATGACCTTGTGAAGAAATATTCTATGGGCTTTGCACAACATAAACCAAATACAAGTGAAGTTCCCCCAACCGAGACAGTGCTATTGACAGGTAGTACCGGTGGTCTCGGCTCCTACATCCTCGAGGATCTTATTCTTGATGACGCTGTATCAAGAATCTACTGCCTGAATCGTAGAACCGGGATATCGTCATTGGAGAGGCAAGAGTCTGCTTTTAAGAGCAGAGGAATTGACCTTACGCTCCTCGGTTCTGGGAAACTCGTTTTCATCGAAGGCGAGACCGACCAACCTCATCTCGGGTTAACGAGCGAGCAATATGAAGAAGTTCGAGATAGCATAACCAACGTCTTACACGTCGGTAAGCGGCTCCCTCCAAGTTCTGTCACACATTTTGCTGAACTGGTATGTCTCGGAACAGCCTAGCTTGTGGACTTTAACATCTCAATTTCTTCCACCGAACCTTTAATCGCTGGGACAAGAGCTCTAATTGGCCTCTGTTTATCGTCTCCTCAGAGAGAGCCTCCACGCCTCGTGTTTGCAAGTTCCATCGGAGTCGTCAGAAGTAAGCTGCTGGAAGCTTGCATCGCCGATGTCACGGAACTTATTAATTCGGAATGAATGTAGATTGGAAGAATGGAACAGTACCTGAAGAGGCTCTGCCCGACGTGAAAATAGCTGTTGGTTCGGGTTACCCGGAATCCAAATGGGTTGCAGAACGGGTTTTGGATCATGTGGCTCAGCAGACGTCGTTCAAACCTGTCATCGTACGCATTGGTCAGCTCAGTGGCGCAAGGAATGGATTCTGGAGTCCGAGTGAATGGGTGGTAGGCGTAGTGCAGACAGCACAGATCTTAGGGTGTCTCCCTGATATCCCCGGCGTGAGTGCATTCTCACTTAACTAGTTCCTCCTGAGGTTTACCCGTGCGCGCAGTGCGTATCTTGGGTTCCCGTGCATCTAGCAGCCAAAGTTTTCGCAAGAATGCGCTCGAGTCCGTTCTCCTTTTTGCACCTTGTACACCCAAACCCAGTAGCGTGGACGGAGGTGATGGGCCCGGTATCGAAAGCCTTGAAAATCCCTCTTGTGCCTTACAGGGAATGGTTACATGCCCTAGAAGAGTCGGCCAAAACTTTCAATAGGCTACCCGCTTCGACGCTTCAACTGTTAGATTTCTATCAGTCAGCAAGTCACATAATTCTGAAGATGGTGAGGCTTTCGGCTTTCCTCGGCTTTCAACTGCCCGAGCAGAGGCTGTTGTACCAGCTCTTTCGAACCTACAACAGCTTGGGCACGAGGATGTGACATCTTGGTTGTCTTTTTGGACTTCTACCCGTGTTCTCGCTTCGAGAGCCTAAGTAGGTTCCATAGATATTGTTGGCATAAGATACATGATCGATAAAGGGTATCTATCTTTGTATATCGGACTAAGTGTGATTACAACTAGACAAGAAAATTCATGCGACGATAGCGATTACCAACTTGCGAGCAGTGTTTGTGAACATTCCTGCGATAGCTGGTTAGTAACCGTAGAGACGCAGGTCGGGGGAAAAGGGCACACCTTAAGACGAGGCAAATTATAGAAGATAGCAATATTGACCATGGTGCGAAGCTTGCGACGAGCGTCCGTCTTGCTCGATGTATAAAGGTACGATCCCGAACATTGACAATGTCGGGACAGGTTATCTGAACGGATCTGTTTGCATTTGGGGCATCGAAGGTCCTGTTGTGCGAAACTGGTTTCTATCGCATGCGCGACCCCTATCAACATGAACTCGATCGCCACCCGATCATACTCTCCGTTGCAGCTCGAACAGTACCACTTAGGCACAGCGGCTTGACCACTAGCTCCTAGATCTGGGTCTCGGCAGAAATCGAAGTCGCGAAGGACATCACAATGAGAGCAAGGCACATTCGATAGCTTGAGTGGCTCGCAAGGATTCTTGAATGCTGCTTCGCTAGCAAATTCTCGAATGCCCACTAACTCTAGAAGGCTTCGTTTCATCAAGCGGACCTCGACGTCAAAAGCTTTGGCAAGGGAAAAGACCTCGCATACAGACTTGACAAATTCGAGTGGGGGATTATCGAAGTGGAGATAGCCCCCGGGAAGAGTAGGGAACTCAAAATCCTTGGCAATGTCAGGGTCGATCATGGCTTCGCGGTAACGTTCTTGTATGGATCCAACCGTTTTGAGGAGTTTACGAGTCAATTTATGAGCGATGAAGTTCGTAATGGCTTCTGACTCATTCGCCTTGGCCGTATCCTGTTGGGTGTTGTCAGGAGCTCCGTTCTCTAGGACCCGTAGAGGTTTCCTCGCTATCGCATTGGTCTTCTGTTTAATCTGGAAAAGTTCGACTAAATAATACTGAATTGTGAGGTCGAAATCCTTTTGGATGGCTGGTGGCAGGAACTGTTGAATGTTCCACCGCATTTCAAGGGAAAGGCGTTTCGACGGTTCGGTCGACAAGGGGTTCTCGCAGTGAACAGCTGCCATGTTCGCTCGGTCCATGAAAATAAGGAAGTCGTAGAACCTTTCGGTATTGAGATAAATGTGTTGGAAGAGTTCGTTCGAGGTGACGGCGGTAGTGATATAGGTGGCATATGCATATGCAGTACCGGGAGGTTTTGAAGTGGCGAGCAGAATGCCACTGAAGTCGGCATAAACGATCGTTGAGCCAAGGCGTCTGAACTCAGCGATCATCTGGATGAACGTCTTGCGCATCAGGCCGTGAATAAAGCGGTGAATTGTGGGATCATACAAGCCGGAAGTGCTCGAACTGACCCATCGCCAAAAGTGATCTACTGCGAGCGTCGCTGGGCTTTCGAAGTCTCCACGGATCTTGTCAAGGAGCCAAACTTTGAGCATGGACCGGAGGATGCCAAAAGTTTGAGCAGACACTTGAGATTCTGCCAATGTCAGATCTCGCTGGTTATCTGCCTTGGAGTACTCGTTTAGGGTGTGCGATACGGAGTCGAATGCTGTTGAACCTCCACTCCCCTCCAATTCATTGACCAACTGGGATTGCAGGACACTATTC
>JAEUWQ010002086.1:0-25478 GCA_018524765.1 Podaxis sp. AQ799166 | reverse complement strand
AGGACGATCAGTATGCTCACACCTTTGCGTTGGAAATTGTATTCGAGGTCATTACGCAGCTCAATCCACCATCCCAGTACTAAATCATCATTTCTCTATTAATCATGTTGCTTCCAATGTCTTTGATGAGCTAAACGAGTTCGCCGATTTCGTGGTGACTGTCTCGGCAGGCAAGGGGGAAGAGCTGCAAGGGCGTCCTCGAGAACCTCACTGTCGACGACCGCTTGCATAAAGTGCTCCTGGTGCCGAAGAATGAGCTGATCAAACGAAGTTGCAGAATCGGCCCCACAGGCTGTGGACCAGCGCGAATATCATCTGTGGAAGAATTGAAAGGGGACCAAAGCTTGAGTGGAGAGCGATGGGAAGGACAAGTTGATTGAGAGGCTTAGGGAACAAGGGGAGAGGACCGAAGATACCCGAGGAGGTGAGGAGGTGTTGACGAGGAACTGACGAAATTGCAAGAGCTCAAACCTGCTACAGGAGAGGCGAACAGCTCGGCTTGGCTGACTCGGGTATGTTTTCATAATTTCTTAGGTTCTCCCTTTTTAATCCATCTTAGAGATGTCATTGAGCCAATCACACGCTCAAAAGCCGCTCGTTCACACATGCGGAACATGTCCTCAGCGAAGATCGCTAGGGGCTCGGGGGCGTCAAATGACTCATGCTCAATTTCTTGCTGCCGGCAAGATCCGTGCGATGATTTGAGTTGTCGGGCCACCCGGTCTTGCTGCCAATCCATGAAACAGCACGGCGCAGATGGTGCTTATACACACTTTCACGTCGAACTTACCTCCATGCTCGACTATCTCCTCATTCATCGCCCCAATTTCCCCAAGAGCTCCGCAACAAGGCACACGAATGTGAGCTAACACTCGAAGATGTTATTCTATGCCTAGAGGAAGAGTTGAATAGGCCAGAAGGCGAGAAGAAGACGCTGGAGGCAGAGGATTTGAGCGCAGACACGAGTATGAGCGCCACTCCTGTTCTCCAGGTCAGAGAGAGGAAAGGAAACCTGCTTGAGCTCAATGAGCTCGATTTCTCGGGACCGACCAAAGGTGGCCTCTTCGATGACCGGACGCGTCTCGTAACGAGTCTCTAGCCTTTCACGGCACGAAGACCGAACCAATGCAAGTTCCCCTACAACAAGTCGCCGCTCCTGACCGTCCTCAGGTCAGAGGTGTCACCAGCCCCCACCCGCCGAATCCAGTTCCGAGGGCGCAGAAGGCGATCTCTCCTCTAGTCCAAATTCCCCTTCGAACTCAGGGTCCAGTTCTGGTTCAGGCGTGACGCCCGTCGATCCATTTCCCCAAACCAAAACACGCCGATTCAAACGGAAAGGAAAGGACACCAGAAACAAGGTTATCAAGAAAGCTACTGCACGTAGTGACACCTCGACATCTAGTGTCACTCCTGAGGAGAACTTGAAGGATAGGGAAAACTTATTTGAGTGAGTTATCAACATCGAGAGTTGGCCCCTTTGGAGTTATCGCCCGAGGATGAATTCGAAGACGGAGATGGATATTACGACATGTATCGCTGTTGGCGCGTCGCAGGACTGGAATGATCAGATTGTGCTGGAGAATCTTGTGACTGCTAGTCAGGCGCAGAGGAAATGGTGTAATTGTCGAGTTGGACGAACGTGTGTCTACACATACATCATTAATGTAGCTGCGTATTTCGAGACTAACATGAGAGTTATGCACCCGGCACCATTCCTTGTATTTACCTCCTCAGCTCCCATTCCGTGATCGACTCCGGGTTATCTGGACAGTAGAACAGTTGTTGATACATATGGCATACCCTGTAAGCCTTCAGCGCGCTTGTCCGTGTAGTAGCAGTCAGGCCTGGTGTATTCTCTCACCTTTCAAGGCGGGCGGGGCAGTCCACTCTGTTAATAAGGAGTGTGTGCATTTATGGGTGGGGGAAGTGGGTAAGTATCAAGAGCATGAAAGCAGCTCCAGCAAGATTCTGTGGCGATGAGCTATGAGTTAGGTCGACACGCACTAGGAGGGTGCATCCTATGGTGTCCCGGAGTGAGCAGCTCAACGGAGCGCCCATTGCCGCCAAATGTTCGGTTGTTACCGTCATTGCCGAATAGGACCTCAGATACTCTGATACAGATCGCACAGATTATGAAGGACTATGAGGCATCCTGGTTCCTATTCATAAAAGTGTGCGAACACATTCGATACTACCAATCAGAAACTGCAATGTCATCACCGTCTTCATCATCAGAAAAATTAGCCATGAGTTCAATTTCGTCCAGAGCGGCATGGTGCGATTCATCTAGGACATCAAATCAGCCTGAGGTGTACTGTGGCATTATAGAGTGCGACTTACCCAGGCCATTCCCATTGTTGACACCTCCCATGTAATAAAAATTATTGTCACCTGCTAAATCATTGTCGCCTCCTGCTAACTCCCTCCCATGTGCAAAGGATAAATCGTAATTGGTGACCTGATCCTCATCATGTTGATTAAGATCTGCAAGAGCGTGCTGTTCAAGATACGTAACAGCTGCATCCAGGAACTCAAGTCGATAGTGGAGCTCCTGATAGATCTGCCAGACGTTATCCCGAGAGACGGTGGGACTTCCAATACTGGCAAACAAGGTCTCCACAAACTTAGCAAAGGTTGGTGGAACACTCGTGAAAACGGGATCACTGCGTGGGCAATATAAGTTCCGAACTTGTTCAAGGGCAGGGGGATCAACCATGACCTATTAAATACATTGAGTGCGCTAGTAAGGAATGCCAGTTGGCAAAAAGTTACCTTGAAATCTAGGCATCCGTAGTCTTCTGCGTGATAATATATATCATTGGGTACACCGTGGGGAAGAATCTTGTTGCGATCAAGGCGCTTTTTCTTATTATTAACATGGTCAACATATCGGTCAAGTTCAAGTTGAAGCCATGGGATGAAGAGCCAGCGGAAGAGTAACCTGGTCAGGTAATTAGCACTGATTCTGGTCCTGAAGCAAGCTCAAACGCACTTATCAAGGAGTAAGTCAGGATCGTACCATCCATTTGTAACGCCAACTTGAAGAAGCGACTCAAAGCCTGGTGTGAACCGTCGACGCAGTTGAGACCATGCAATTTCAGGCATTATGTTCTTCTTCTGCCTCATCCAGCGGTGTTGCAAGGTACCTGAAAGATTGGGATCATGCAGCTGGCGTAGCATAGTTTGAATGTTTGCAATTCCATAATTCTCCGATCCAGGATCACTTTGCGTAATCAATGGCATAGCTATAACATATTAGGGTAGGTAACAAGCAACCTTTATATAGGAAGAGCAAAACGCACCTTGGTTCTCTTCAATGAAATCAAGATAATAGCTTGCAATTAATCTAGGGTTGCTGTTGGTATGCCACACTTTCATCCAGTGAATATGCCCAGCAAAAGGATCAATCCCAGTATGAAGTGCGAGACCAAGATATTTCCACTTGTCGTGTTGATCGACAGCCAAAATGTCATTTACCCCAGCTGCCCAAAATTGACGCCTGCGCCAGCGCCCAAGCTTTCGCTCACGCACAAGATCTGGTTCATAGGTATGGAGGTATGCTGAAATAAGCTCCCTAAAAGGTTTAGCATTAGCACCAAGTCATAAAACGCACTTGCAGCCTACAATCTAGCTGCCATGTAATACTCACTTTGATGCACTAATGCCGTGTTCATATAGAAGCAGCGACTTAATCTCACGTATACCGGACTTTGTATAAATAGTGCGCAGTCTTGATATTGGTCCATGTAAAGTCTCAATGGAATGCTTTTGTGACCGTGCGTGCTCAAGCCCCATTTGCTTCCTGACCCTTCGAAGGGAATAAACACTGCCAAATGCATGCAGAGTGTGCATATGAGTGGTCAGTCCAATTTGTAGAACGGAATGCTCAGCTGTAACTCACGAAAACCCATATTTCTCCTGATCAATATGGTGCTGCAATAAAAGATTTGTGATCTCTATATCATTATAGCCCATCTTCCAATAGTGTAAGATATGCTCTGCAATATCTTCAAGTTCAGCTGTATCGATTCATTAGCCATCAATGTGTATTAGATAATTGGTGGAGATAACACACGGATAGGTTTGTGCTGATTTGGCTGCGGCATTAGTAAGTCACTTGGATTGCACAATGTTTTAAAAACCAGCTGAGGGAGGCCTGTAGCTAGAGTTTCTGGTCTTGATATCAGAGCCCCAGTGCTTATATACTATCCTGCAACCTTTGTAGAAGAGAAACGCTCTCTGTGTTTGTGAGCCAGTGAAGTGACAAAAATCTGTGTCGGCTGTGATGTTCCGTTTCCCCGGTCCAAGAATGTATTTGATTCTGAATAAGGCATGCAGATATAATTAGAAATGGATCATGTGAGCACAGTACAAAGCCAAGAGTAGTGGAGCAATAAATTCTAACGACCACTGACTCAGTGGAGTTCAGATATAACCCCAGTTTGGGTGAACATTTGTATCTTGTTCCACACTTTATGTAACATTGTTGTTGAAATCTGACTGACATTCTATCTATTGTGTACACATTATAATACCCAAACATGAAGGGCTTGCAGGGAGTGACAGGCAAGCTGAAAAGGTGAAAGTCACCGTCAGCTGCACCTGACGCTGAAAAAAACTGGCTGGGAAGTTGTGACTGATGTGACTATCTGAACTGGGGTCATATCTGAATTTGGTTAAGTTGATGGCATCACAAAGGCACCGAAATACCACATGTTTCTTCATATGACAGGTCAGCAGTGGTGTGCACTGCCTCAAGGCCACTCAAGTAATGAATTCTTCGCATGTGATACCTTATTAAAGATAGCTGAGCGTACCTTAATTGAAAGTATCTCTGACTCACTGAACTCTGTAATCTGAGCATTGATTGGTGCATCCATCAAGCGATGCAAGCCCTGGCCAGGAGTTTAGGTTTTGGCTGTGCTACTTGCAACGCACTACACTAAAGTCCATGTGCCTTCTCCATAATATTTTCTTCATCTGTGATGGTCTATTATTCAATTCTGCCTGATCTCCTATCACTGATGGTCTCGATTTTCATAGCCCAGAGTCTTAAATTAAATGCATGTCCTGCACAATATATTTCTTCATTTTTGCCCTGTGTTTCATCCTACTATGCCATTTTTTGGAGCACGTATCTTCCTATGTTATTGACAGTCGCACTCAGCTCTTAGATATCATAAATGTTAGATAGAAGCCAGTTCATCCTGCCCTACCTTTCACTTTCAGTACCTGCTTTTCTGCCTCCATTGGAGTGCCATGCTGCCAACTAGCGACAATCTTGAAACCCAGTTTACAGAGGATGTGTATGCTACGCATCCTGCAACTTGTGAGAGGTCATCTTGCAGGAAGCCTATTCTGCCTGGTGAGGTCCGTCGCTATATTGCAAACGTGAACCCAGCACTTTCTGGAAAGTACGTTTGTGGTGATTGCTGGAACTACTATCGCCGGCAACCTGCCACTGCAATTCGCAAGACTCAGAGTTCAAACCAAACAGGTACGCTTATCACATCTTGGCTGGATATCTCAGCTAATGCTTCCTTTTCTAATCTAGGTCCTGGATGCAGCAAGAGTGGCACCCAGGCCCAGATTACGATGTCAGATGGAACTAAGCGCTCAATTAATGTTGGTACAATCAAGGCACTTGTAAATACGTCACAGCGCCAAGGTAGATATACTACTAGCTTTTTAATTCCTAGCTCTTATACTGATAGGTTCACTTAGGGTATATGGCCCCTGGTGGCCGCGTCACTGCAGTTTCGCCAGCTGTCACTTCAGCTCCAGCCAGTGAAAGTGCCCCTCATGTCCATGATCCTAATTTTTACGCCTCTTTCTTTGGTCGGCCTGCCTATTTGAGTGGAACCACGCCTCAGTATGGGTACACAGCTAACCATGCAATGTACGAAGAAGCAAAGAAGGCCTGGGCAAGCCGTGCATATCCAACCAATACAGGACCTGCCCTAGCTGGGAGCTTTAGGTCTCAGTTAGGATCGACAACGCTATTTCCCCAGGTTCTTCACATGGTTGATATTATTGCTGTGGCGTGTTATAACACAGAGAAAAAAACTATCACTATCTCAGTAAGCACTGCTTTCTCTAAGTGCGCTGCTAATGTATTTAATTACTTTTTATAACAGGCTACCAAGGAAGGAACACAAGTATCAGCTAATGCAACAGGTCTAGAGATCTCCCGAGCCATTAAGGATCTTTTGCGACCTCGCTTGATGGAGCTTTACCCTGGTTTTCCTCTTGATTTTAACTCCATGACTGTCCGCGAAGCAAGGCTTTGGAGGGACGTCACATCTGAGAGCACCCGGGATTTACCTTACTTTGGTGATCGCTTCATGAGTTCTGGTCCAGCTGGGAAAGGGCGCAAGAAGATACCAAGCAAGGGACCAGGACTTGAATTTACCCTGCCTGCAAAACCAATTGACTTTTACCTCCACATTCACACGTCTCAGTGGAATGATATCCAAGAATTTTTGAACGCCATTGAGGTGCATGGCCAGTTTTAGCTGATTGAGAAGATCTGACACTAGAGCATCCTAGATCGGTGTGGCTGCTTCAGAAGCACTGGCAGCAACCAGTGTTGACTCAGGGCTTCCAATGGGCACGGTGTGTACATGTGTGGCTTCATTTTAGCCAGTAACTCACCTAAAACACTTGTATCTCCAGCTAAAGAAGCATCCACTGGGTCACTCATTGAAGCGTAACCTTGCAGAGACCAAGGCCAAGGTACCTTACTGCACCGAGCAGAGCCAAGATAGCGTGGGCATGAAGGTGCACACATTTCTGGCTGTTTCTTTGTTTTCAATTTTGCTGAGCACCCAAACACACAGTCTTCTATCAGTGAACCTGAAATTGCGTCTTTGTCGCCTCCAGAATCACCCCAGAATCACAAAAAGCACAAGACTTCTGGAGCAGGTGGTGCGCTAGAACTCTCTGATGATTCTGATGATGGCATTACGATATTGGAAATTAATCCTCCACCGCACCCTTCTCCCCCAAAGCCCAAATTGCAAGATATCCAAGCTGGCATCAAGTTGGGAGGCCATGTCAATACCTCTGTCTCCCGTAACATTAGTGAGGCCTTTTTTTCTGCCTTGCACAAGCTCCGCTGATTAGCTCTTATTATTCTGCTGCCCTAGTTGGTGCGACCTTGACAGAGAGCGTTCAGGTCTACCTGATACGCTACCTCACTTTTCAAGAACTCATATCGCAGAGGTCTGCACAAGCCATATCGTTTCTCGCTGATAACCGCATCCACAGAATTATCACATTTGATCGCTCAAACGAACTTGGCCGTGGTGCCTTCAAGCTCGCGTATCTCGCTGATCTTGTTGTCTTGTCAAGGCCCCAAGACCTCCAAGCAACTCACACTCTATCTTTGTTGCCAGGCGTGCCACAAACTGTAGTCCTCAAGCGAGTCTTTATTCCACCTGCTAGTGGCAAGGCGCAGCAAAAGAGTGGTGTTCGGTTTTATAACGCATGGGATGAGATGACCCACACCTGCACAGAAGGAAACTCACTAGCATGGGCTTCAGGGCTCTTGCAATTGGCGTACGCTTTCATTGACCGAAAGTTGGAAAAGGCAAAATCACCACCTCCGTTCACCATTCCATGCTTTCGCATGGTAGACAGCTTTGTTGCAACAGTCTCAAAAGATACCACCAGCGTACCAGGAGTAGGCGCATCATCATTTAGGGCCACATATCTCCTTGAGGAAGTTATTTCTGGTGCTGAACTGCCGTTTGAGAAGTATATTCACAATGACAGTGCCGCGCCTCTTCAAGAGCCTGGAGATGAAGGTTACGAAGCAGCACAATTCTTATGCTTCATCCAGCATGTTCAGTTTGTGAAAACTGAAGGCCAGGCCTTTATATCAGACTTTCAAGGTGCGCGCAAATATTATCTTCTAGTCCAGAAACATTTGCTGACTGGTGACTCTTATGGTGCAGGGGGGAAGACCTTGCTTACGGACCCACAAGTTATGACTCACCCGTGCGTCCTTCAATAGCTGAGTTAACATCAGAGCTTCACAGAATTCTGGTTAGGGATCTTGGCGACAACCTCTTCGGCCTTGGCAATGTTGACACAGCATTTGCACGCTTCCGCAGTGACCATGCATGCAATCATTACTGCACATGGTTTGAGCTGGAGCCTTTGGGCGAGCAAGAGGATGGCAGTTCATCCTGCAGTGCTGAAATATAGTGTTTCTATTCTGTTCATGTATTAATTCAAGTACCTACAATGAAGAAGCACACAGAACTGCGTATTAGACAGTTGAAATACTAATAGAGCTATCAAAGGCAGAAGAGCACGAAAGGTCTCCTCAGCATTGCACATTCATCACCTAACCCCTTGCAAGATGACTCTGCCCCAACCCCAGCGCTCTTGCGGAGGCGAATGTGCAGCTGGACCAAGTAGGTGGCTGTCACCTGCGAGGGTAGCGCAGGCTGAAACCCAAGCTCACAGGGATACCACCAGAAAACGTAACTCAGTACTTAGGGTGGGCAGGTTGCAAAGGATGGGTGAGTTGTAAAGGAGGGGTGAAAGGTGAGGGAGGGGCAAGTCACAAAGGACAGGCGAGCTGCGAAGGACGGGTGGGTTGCAAAGGACAGGTGAGTTGCAAAGGACGGGTGAAAGGCGAGGGAGGGGCAAGTTGTGAAGGACGGGCAAGTTGTGAAGGACGGCAAAAGGCAAAGGATGGGTGTGTGGCAAGGGAGGGGTGAGTTGCAAAGGAGGGGCAAAAGGTGAGGGAGGGGCGAGTTGTGAAGGAGGGGCGAGTTGCGAAGGAGGGTGAAAGGCGAAGGACAGGTGAGTTGTGAAGGAGGGCGAAAGGCGAAGGACGGGTGAGTTGCGAAGGAGGGCAAAAGGTGAAGGGCGGGTGAGTTGCAAAGGAGGGTGAAAGACGAAGGACGGGTGAGTTGCGAAGGAGGGCGAAAGATGAAGGACGGGCAAGTTACGAAGGAGGGCAAAAGGCGAAGGACAGATGAGCTGTGAAGGAGGGCAAAAGGCAAAGGATGGGCGAGTTGCAAAGGAGGGCAAAAGGTGAAGGATGGGTGAACTGTGAAGGAGGGCAAAAGGCAAAGGACGGGCAAGTTGCGAAGGAGGGTGAAAGGCGAAGGACAGGTGAGTTGTGAAGGAGGGCGAAAGGCGAAGGACAGGCGAGTTGTGAAGGAGGGCGAAAGGCGAAGGATGGGTGAGTTGCGAAGGAGGGCGAAAGGCAAAGGATGGGCGAGTTGCGAAGGAGGGCGAAAGTTGAAGGACGGGGGTTAGGGGCAAAAGGTGAGGGAAGGGCGAGTTGCGAAGGACAGGCGAGTTGTGAGGGAGGGCGAAAGGCAAAGGATGTGCAGGTTGCAAAGGATGGGTGAGTTGCAAAGGATGGGCAAAAGACAAGGGAGGGGGCGAGTTGTGAAGGACGGGCAAGTTGCGAAGGAGGGCAGAAGGCAGAGGATGGGCGAAAGGTGAAGGAGGGGGTGAAATTCCTGAGTTCTAAAACAAGCAGACCTGCAGCAGAGTTGCTAGCTGCACAGGCCAGGATTTGGCGGTTATCAGAATGCTGGCGAGCGGAATAAGTTGCTCTGCAAAACTGTGAGCAACTGACAGAGGCTGTGGATATTTTTGCAGCATACTAACCTTGGTGCCAAGAATGCGGGATCCAAAAAGGACATGGGCCCCAGTTTTTTGTGCTGCCTAATGCACTCCGAAAGAAAGGGAAAAGGGAAGTTGGCCCCGCTGCACTGGCACAACCAGCGGCCCTACCACAATGAAGCAGCTCCCTCCAAAAGCGGATGGTGGCTGCCATGGGCTGCTGCCGTGGTTTTGTGCAATGCTGGACCCAACAGCCCAAAACTCCTTGGAGGCCTGCTAGAAGGAAGGCATGGGTGGCGGCACCGGTGGTAGAGTGACTGCTGAAAAAAAAATTGATGCCACCTCAGTGCAGAGCTCCATGGCCACTGATTTTCCCACGCTTACCCCTGCCTCGGCTGGAGTGGGTTTGCTGATTCTTCATCTGATCATCGGATCCACCTAGATCATGGTGCGCCATGGCAGGAAAAAAGCCGGACACAATCCTTCACATAGATATATGACTCCACGTGAAAATGCGACTCCACCCTCCACTTTGACTAAGAAAGAAATCGCAAGATGTGCAGATACCTTTCTCCACAAGATCGAGCACGATAGCCATGCATGCGCCCACCTTGCAGTTGCTGTATCGGATGCAACTCAACGACAATTCTATGACTATGTTCGAAAGCATTACATTCCCCCAAACTTTCCCCTTGACAAATACAGCAGCAATTTCATGTTCCACTTCAGAGCCTGGGTTGACAGAAGTACCGCACATTTTCCCAACATCCAGACTGCCCTGGAATATCGCAAAAATAAAAAGGTTTATGATGGATGGTCCAAGCACAACTTCATTGAGACGGCAGGGATTAATTGGAAAGCAGTCAACAAGGGCGCCCTTCTCGCATCCATTCCAGAATTCACACTCGCAGCCCTTCCAAAAGACAAACCCTATCCCCCTCCTTACACTTTCATGGCAGAAACTCAGGCCATCCAAGAGTACCACACAAAATTCCTTCACAAAGATCCACTGCACGACAAGTGCGATACACGGAAACCCATCCTTATGCTTTGTGAAGATCGCCTCCAACTTGATATCAAGCCTCAGCAAGAAGCTCAAGTCTACGATGAAACCGATGGAAGTTTAATTTGCATGGTTGTCCGTGATGCCTGTAAAAATCGCTCTGCCGTGGAATTCGTTGATGGCGTCGTTAAGGCATCAGTGGCAATGAGAAAGACTAGCCGGGTGCGCTTTGCATATATGATATCTAATATATTGACTGATCAAGACATTTAGAAGGGTGACCCAGGGTCTCTTCCACAAATGGGTCTCTCTTGTGGCCTGCGAAGTAATCTTTCATTGAATTGGGTGAAGAATCTCAAATCCAACAAGGGTCCAGTGGAAGAGACTGAAAAGATCGAGTGAGAAGCAAGCTCTGCCTATGCTCTCTTCTGGAACCTTTTGCGCGCTATCACTCCACCCAAAGTCCTTGAAGACTTTGACAGCTATTTGAAGGGGCTTGGTATTAGGCGCATGGATGGTGCTGGGACGATGAAGCATGACATTGAAACAGGCAAAGGCGACTACACTGTTTCGATCCCTGGACATGAATTCACTTTTCGTGGTGCTCAGCTTGCGCCTCCAACGGGAGCTTGTGCTGAGAATTATTGCCGGTGAGTGCATCCTCTTATCAGTGGAAGGCTGGGCATTAAGCATTCGACTTCCTGCCTGAAACCTTAGGCACACTCACTACGAGCAACAGCCACACACATACTCAATATCTTGGTGCACAAGCCGTGAAACCGTTGAAGGCATCCCAGATAAGGATAATGGTGGGCATTTTTATATTGCATCGCACAGCATTCGCATTCAGGCTGCTGCCAATACCCTCATTATTTGGAAACCGCGACTTTGGCATGGTACAACCCTCAACCATCAAAATCCATGCAACAAGGACGCAACGCTATTTGCTACTTGAGGCATCTGCTTTGTCACATCTTCACGGCTTCCGAAAGCTTGGAGGTTGTATGAGCAAAAGCAGATCTCACTTGAACAGGCCCAGACCATGCTCCTGGCTCACAAGCCTCCTCCTGAGGAGGACTGTTCTGGCGCTGATACCAGCGAGGACTCCCAACCTGCTCGCACATACCCAACCTTCGCGCAACCACTTGATGATGAGCAGCAGCATCTATGGAGGTGTCTTGGAAATGACGCCCCCGAACCTAGCACAAAGGTAGCCTCACACAAGGAGCTTAGGCGTTCACGGCACGCGCGCCGCCCCACGTGGAAATTGACTGATGCTAGTGTATGAAATGCAAATCCTGACTACGTAGTATGTACTGTAAATGCATAAATAGCATTGAAGGTTTTTGGGCCGCTGAGTGTTTGGGGTCTGTGTGGCCTGCATTTGGCAGTGCAATTGAGCGGCAGTCTGGCATTTCCTCAAATCAGTCGCATACGTATTGCCGATACTGGCAATGGGCACTCCGTTGAGCTGCTCACTCCGGGACACCATAGCATCCTGGTGCTGCAATGGTGCTGAGCGAATTGAATGTACGTCAATTGGGGTAACCGAAGGACAAGTTGCACAGCCACATCCTCCATGTGTCAGTGGTGTGCGTCTATCTGTCCCAGCATTCGTCGCATCGCCCTTGTGGCGAACTCGACTTGAACTATAAGCCGGACGAGCCATACACTATCAAAGGTGAAGCTTAAACTAACTGGGGCCTTGTACATATACTGTCTATGCCTGCCTGATCTATAACTATGCCGTACCATGTTCATCATTTGCTATTGGCAGATTGTGAAGTCGCCATGTGTTCATTGAATGTGTTGATACAAGGCATACCGTCGATTATAGAGATCGAATGTCCCTAGCCGAACGATGAGTGAGATGTATTCACATTAGTGCTAATATTATGGTAGTCAGGCACACTCGACTGATACATCATCATTCCCAAACTAAACAAACACCCAATGTCTTGATGAAGCAAATGATATTAAATGTGAACTACTATTGTCGTACAAAAAAAGGTCATCAGACATGACAGTAATGCAGGGCAGTTATTTAGACCGAACGAGCGGTGCAGATGTATTTCAACTCAGTCACAGATGCAGGCATACAAGCCTAAATTCTTGGGATTTGAGATCACTATCCCTCCAGGAGTGTACATTCCGTATTTTTGGATTTAGTCTTTGTGTTTTCTTTTTTGTTTGACGGAGCCAAACTTTTGCGAAGAGGGGGTGGCCCACAGTGAAAGGCTGTGCCCTCACCATCGTACCCCTAAAGCTCGCAGGGATCAGCCGGCTGAAGGAAGCCATTCACTCGAATGAACTTCTGCCTACCAGAGTCTCAGGGAAGATCCAGCTACAGAAGTGGACGTTTATAAGGATATCCATCAGAGCACTTGCGATTCTATCCATTCGACTTCAAGCGGTGTCACGTTGAAATGTGCTTGTTAGTCGTTAAGCATTGTATTGACTTGTCTCCACATGCCATATGGTTCGGGAATCCATGGGAGAGTTGCCACAAAAGGTCTTGCCTGAGTTTCGCTACACTGTCTTGTTCTACCAATACATCACATGAATTGCAGAAAAGCGCTGGCAGACTCCCTACATTCAGGATCACCCAGGCGAACGGAAGCAAAATTTTTGTATTTCTTTCTCCCCTGTTCTGGTCTTGAAGTCACATAGAGATTCGCAAACACGGATATTCTCTGTGTAGTTGGGGTAATGGATCCTGGAGGAGCAAGCGAGCAGGGTCAAATATTATATCGCAAGGCGACCTGGATCCCTTGGGGGTAACGAAGCCCTTACAGAACAGAGATTCAAGCATTACATATTGTTGATGGTTTGAATATTGTAGTACTAGTTTTGCCAGTTGATGAAGACAGACAAGTACAAACGCCTTGCGTGCGAGTTTGACAAGTTCACAACTGAATACCTTAAATTCATCTAGGCGTCCGCTTTGGCCAGTAGAAGTCTGGCTGGCGTTGTTACCTTGACATCCAGAAAAGCTCAATGCCCCCTTAAACCGAGTCTGACAGATATTTCCTAGAATTGCACAGTGATCAACGGGAACCACGATACCGATTACCGAAGTGCAGACAGAGTAGGGGCTCGAGCTGGGTCATCGTGCTCATTGGGTCAAGCGGAAAGAGAAGAAACTGGAGCCTGTCGTTGGAAATAGTCAAAAGAGTGGTACTTACATTTCTGAACGAGGTCGAGAGATGTGCCTTGATCGGAGGTGGGGCATTTATTTGCGGGTGTTTGAAGGAGAAGGCACTGGAGGAGGAATGGGGAGGATCTCTTCATCGTTAGCCACAGCGACGCTCATCCACCGTGCATCATCTCACCCTCCACGCCTCTGCCCTCAATGACGAGGAGTACAACTTGTACACCTCAAGCATTATCGACCTTGCTCTCTGTGGTTCTGACCCAACAAACAAGAACCCCTGAGACAACGCTTTCTATGAGGACATTACCATTAGCATCCGTGAAGCATGAGCATGGCTACATGGCCACTATCTGGACATCCCAGTGAACAGCATTGACACTGTATGTTGACTTATTACTACATCATTAGCCTCACTGATGGTCGCCGGCAACGCGCTTGCTTATCTCAATCTCAGATCCTCAAGTTTTTCTCACCAACTCTCTCAAGCAGACACGCTCTCCGGAGGTCAATTTTTTGCAGCACTCAGACTCGTAGTGCATGTACAGAGCGGCAAAGAAATTGACAAGGCCCTCGCCTTCACTCAAGGTGCACCTCCTGTTCTTTTGTTACCCGACCCCTATTGCTGGTCTCACTTCATGATCAGCGCATCCTGCATCGTTGACAGTTTCGCCATCAACAGGAATGGGACCGGGTGTCGCTCCTCTGCAACTATCAAGATATCTTGAAGACCCTTATGAACTGATTGTGACCTCTGCGATGAATCCGTTCTCCTATGAGTCGGGCCAGCAACCGCCCTTACATCCCTCTCAGTACCAGGAACCCAGTAAAGCGACGCATTCCTCTAATAATCCTTTTGTAACTCGAAGCAAGTCTTTGTCCTCGAGATCTGAGGGCTCAGGCAAACTTCCACCTCTTCCACCTTGAAAACCTTCTATCCCAGTTCCACCACCACCTCGTCATGCGTCCGTCTCCTCTCCACCACCAACTCGCCTCCAAGTTTCACCTACAAATGTCCTACGCCCCTCACCCTCTGCCACGCCCCAACCACATTCGCTCTCACACTCACATCCAACCTCGCATCCACCTCCGCCTCCACCCCCTAAACCGAAGCCGGCGACCCACGTAACTTCTACCCTCATTAAACAAAGCCTTCAAGCTTCCAAAGCTGCCCAAACGATGAAGAAAGCCGAAGAACAGCTTGAAAAAGAATGGGTATTGCAAGTTCTTCAGAGCAGCGCCGTTGTTTCCGGTGCGTGTTCCTTTGCTGGTGCCAGCATCTCCCGCTCATCCATAGTTATAGGTAGCAATATGCGGAGTTCAGGGAGTCGGAGTCCCTCGAAATGGCCACCCGTGCCCCCGCAGTCAGTGGTAGCTAAGTCTGATTCCAGTGCAAGCTGGAGTGGGAGCGAAGGGAGGGAGAAGCCGCCTTTGCCAAAGAGGCCACCACAACAGCAACCGAGTCCGCCGATGTCGACGAGTTCGTTAGAACAAGTCGCGTTGGCTGTTGCACCGTCCGGAACGCGAACTCATCCGCATACGCCATTCACTTCAAGTCCCTTTGATTCACCGAACCAATCTCCTCTTACGAAACCCTCGCTCGATCTCCCTGGCGTTGCGGGTCTACCACCACTGACACATCCTGATCGAAAACCACATTGGCTCACATATCAAATGTCCTCGACCTTAACCGATGGTCACTCATCTTCTTCGATCTCGCCCTCCCGCCGTAACCTTGACTCGTTTGAAGCTGTCTACGGCATGGATCAACAACCCTCTCCAACTGCATCTTCATTATCCGCTGGTTCTCCCACAACACCTACAGGTGAGGTGTCATCATCCAGTACACCACAACAAAGAATGTATCGAAGTAAATCATTACATCAACACCCGCCACCACCACCATCACCTACACGACGCAGACGACCAGAAAGCATACAAGTTTTATCGAATGGTGAAGTCCTCTTCGGGGCCGGCTCCACGATGTCATCTTCCATCACATTGAATGACTCAAATAACGCACTGAAGAACTCCATTACACAATCTCCGCCATCACATCGTCGATCGCCCCACAGCTCTTCGTTCGGGGGTAGCGCGTCATCTTCTATTCTTGGCAATGGATTAGCTGGACATGGTGGAGGTGCAGAGACAATCCAACGAAAATTGGCAGAACTGCAACTCAAAGCTGAGAATGTGCTGCCGAAGCTGGAAGCGGCAAGATATAAAGCTGAGGCTGGATTGAGTCGACGTGGGTTTATTCAGGGGAATGGACGTGGGCATGGCAAGGAGAGGAGTAGGAGCAGGACGGTTGGGACGGAGGATCGGGAGGGGTTGATGAGTGACTATTGCGGGGATCAGTATGGTCGTGGTGAGGAGGGAGATGGAGTGGATAGACTTGATGGGCTGAGTATGGATAGTGGGGATGAAGACTGCGAGAGGGGAAGGGGGGAAGAGAGGGGAGTTGTTATGGAACACAATGAGCTGAAGTGGCTGGCAGGGGAGGGGTGGAAGCAGTTGTAGGTTATCTAGGTAATCCCTAATGATTTAGGCTTGTTATGATTAGCTTCATGTATTATCTATCACCTATGTTCTTTTGTTGTGAATAGCTCTTCCACTCATCTGGCTGGTCTGCCAATGCATGAGGTGCTTTTTGTGCCTGGTGTTTTGCACTTCCTGCATGTTGGTCATCAGCAACTTTTTTTTTTTTGTTTGTGAGCAACTCTTGTAGTGTGAAGGACACTTTGATTGAAGCCTACTGGCTAGAGTGCATAGCTGGACTGAGGAACTTGAGAAAAAGTATGACAAGTAAGAGAAACTATGCTGTTATTGTTACACTCCTCTAGTTTCCGTCTTCACCCATGCTGCCTTCCTCCTCTCAACTGTTCTCTGTCTCTTCATCATGTCTGCCTTCTGTTGCTCCAGAACCTTACTCTCACTTCATCTTGACTCTCATCAGTCTCACCTTGGATCTTCCAAAGTCATGTTATCTTTGGTACTCGGGCTCGGTGATATGTTGTATAATAATAGTTGCCTTCTGTAGATCTCATCTTACTTCGGGCTCAGTCGACTATACTTAGAATACTGAAGTAACTACAAAGATTCTCCTTTAGGGTATGTGGAATAGCAATTGTGTTAGTATTTAGATAGCTCGTAAAGTAAGTAGAACTTAGCTTTACAATCATTTGTACATAGTGCGAGAATAGTGAGGACTGTCTTCTGCTTTATCTTCTTGCTGCATGAGAGCTCTACCTGCCTTGACAGGATAACTGGTGTAACAGCTAAACCTATGGAGTAGCCTGCGACCTTACAAGTCATATCTCTCCCTAGGCAGTCCCTGTGAGATTTCCAACCAGCCTCTAGTTCTCTCTGGAGAATGGATGGGTGTTCTGCATCAGGAACTTAATAGTGTTGGGTTGTCTTAAGACAGTATCTCTCTGCACTGAGACGACATGTAGAAACTGTCTCTACATAACAGAATTGTAAAGCTATACTTCCACTCCTTACCTTCTCTTTTGTCCTCATGGCTACAAGTTGACCCAAGTCTCCTGCAAGATAATTTCAGTGGAGCATCCTTGGCCAAAGTCTCCTGCAAGATAACTTCAGTGGAGCACCCTCCAACCTTTTGTCCAGACCATTGTCCAACACATCTCATTTACCCCCACCTATTACTAGGCATACACCATCCAATCCATACCCTCAACTCCCTCCTCCTTCCTATTGACCCTTCTCTGACTCCTGCTTCACAGAACTTCAAAACCTCCTTCAGAGAGCATGCTCTGAGAGCAACTTTCAAAATCAACTCGACAACTACACCCGTGGTACAGAGAACATAATCCTTATCAACAGCAAATCCAACACCAAGTGAGAATTACTAGGAGTCTACTATGTCCTCCATTACTCACGAGAAGGCAAAGCAGAACTTCCTGAATCTCCACTTGGTGTCTACCAAGACACTGATATCCTCCTTCACTACAAGCTCCAGCACAGCTGGCAGTTTGAGACCCTCCCTACCTTCATTGAACATCCTACCCTCTTTGCACAGTTCAAAGAACGCTTTCAGCAGGCCAAGCAAGCCCAGAGTCTACATCTCCATTGGACAGGTTCCCCTCAAGAGATCGACCAAGCTGAGGCACTTCTCAGAGCTTTTGAATGCCATTTGAGCCATCATCAGCACACAACTACACTGGCACCCCCTCCCTCAACTACTACCTTACCCATCTTCCATTCAGCTGAGCAGATGGTTACCAGAGAATCAGAACCCTTGAACTCGCTGCAACAATTCTGAACTATAGAACCACCATCATATCATTCAACTCAACTGTCCACCCCAGAACCAATCCTGGCCAACACTACCTGAACTGTTTTGCACAGGCATACCACATCACTAACCAAGCAGTCAGAATCACAGAGTTCTATGTTTGCATCTGCAACAAGTGTACAACCCGAGACCTGGATCAATACACCTTCACCCCTATCTCTGCACTTGTGGCTAGGACCAGATACATGGCCTTCCTCGAGGTACCCAGAGATGCAAACTTTACCCTCAGTACCCATTACCCAAACCTCAGATACCTTTGGAATTAGTGAGTCACTGTCATCTTCATCCCAAACCCCAATGCCAATCGATACTACACCTCTGAACTGATCTACTACAGAGACACAGAGGCCAGAGTTACCTGTTGATCAGACACCCCCACAGAGACAGATGAATCTGATACTGAGAGTACCAGGTACTACATCATTGACCTTGACTCTGTTTAATTGATCACCATCTCCTCCTCCTCCTAATCCACCTCATGGACCACCTGCTTGTCAACAGAACACAGCCATGGCCACACCCAAAGCTCTGAAGATTCAACCATTCAATGGTGAACCTTGCAATTTCCAGACATTCCAGGATCAACTCTGACTCGTCTTCGATGACCATTGAGCCACATTTCAAAATGTGCAGAATAACATTGACAATTGAAAGAAGATCCTTTACACTGTCCAGTACATGACCAAGGGCAACACTGCTGAATTCCACAATGCTTTCATGAAAGAAAAGTGGAATACCACCAACAACACCTACAAGTACAGTACTTGGAATGACTTCAACCTCCAGCTTGAAGACCATTTTAAACCAAAGATTGAAGCAATGCAAGCCACTGAAAAGCTTTGATGTGCTCATCTCAACATCTCTAAAACTGATATTACTGTCTTTAACCAGATGTTCACCTACCTCTTGAGTCAGGCAAATATCACAGACAATAATCACAAGGTTCATCTCTACATCGACGCTATTCCTGACTGGGTACAGCAACAACTCTATTTAACAACTCAACCTCCTACTACCTACACCCAATGGCAAGCCAATGTCACTAGGATAGTTAACAACTTCCAGCAATATCAGATGCGCAAAACTGGCAGAGGACCTTCATCACAACTATCTTATTTTAACAACACTTTCAATGATACCCCTCAAAACAAATTCGTCTATAAAGAGTGTCAACTCCCACCAGGTGAACCTATGGATATCAACACACTCAAAGAATTCTCTTCTGGAGATGAAGAAGAAGTCCCTGACTTCTTCTCAGACAAAGAAGATGACTATGCCAAACAAGGCATCTTGGTGAATGCTATCCTAACCAATCAACAATGAGACCAAATGAAACATGGAGCATGTATCACCTGTGGTAAAATGGACCACTGGGTGCACTCATGCCCCCTTTGCAAGAACCAACAATCTCCAATGAATCAGAGATGGTTCCAGAAAGGGAAATGACCCTCCTCTCGACCCTTGGCCTCGACCTCCTTCTCCTCCTCAAACTGACCATGCCCCTCCTCTTCCTCTTCTTCCAATACTCCCCCATCTCATCTCAACACTCTCAATGCAACCAAAGTTGCTTTTGCTGAAATGACTGTGGAAGATCAAAATGAACTGGCAAACCATGCAATGGCCAAGATCATTGAAGAAGAACAACAGTCTTTTCCACAAGGACCAGAGTAGAGGCAACGCCTCTGAGTCCTCCTGGACTTTCAAATTCTAGTATGGACTTTGAACCTCCTTTCAATATACAGAACCATTACGACTCCCATTGGACTGCCTAAAAGTATCTTGCTCATAAAATAGAGAGTGGGAAACTGTCTAGAGAACCTCCTGTACTGGTTACAGATCTGAACTCAGACCAGATTTCAACTACCCACTCTCCCACCAAGCTGATGATAGCTGAAATCTGTTTGTCAGTGTTGACCAACAACAAGTCCCTGTATATCCCAGCCATACTAAAGAATCCAAATTCCTCTACAGTTGCCACAATTTATCCACTACTCAATAGCAGTGCACAAGGAGATTTCATCTCTCCCTTGACTGTCCAATGGCTTGGGTTAAGAACAATACCCTTGACTAGACCCATACCAGTATGAAATGTTGACAGAACTATGAACATAGGCCATGCCATTACTGCACAAGCAGAATTGCAGCTACACATAGATAATCATGACATAGATGTTACTTGCTACATTGCAGAGATTGGAGAGCAACTGATGATCATCGGCCTCCCATTTCTCAAAAAACACAACCCCGACATCAATTGGACAAAATGTATCTTTCGATGGCAAACCAGGAGATCTAAGATCCCTGCCATAAATATCAATAACATGGATACCAAAAATGAGATCCAGATTGATCATATCCAGTTAGCCAAAAAGGCAACTGAGAATGTTCCGCATTCTGTCCACAGGAAAGCTAGACTCAATTATGAAGCTCAGCTTGGCCTAGCACATGCCACTCTAGAGATCAATACCAAGATCTCAGAAGCACAGAAGTCCTATCAGGCATACCATGGCTCAAAGAAGTCTGTGGATCCAAAGGACATCGTCCCAAAGCATTATTGGGATTACTTAAACCTATTCAGTGAAAAGGAATCAGAAAGATATCCTCCTTCATGACCATATGATCACAAGATTGACCTAAGACCAGACTTTAAACCTGAAGCAGCTAAATTGTACCACTTGACAGACAATGAACTGTTAGAGTTAAAGCAATTCTTAGGTGATAACCAGTGAAAAGGTTACATCAGGAAATCTAAAAGCCTGCAAGCTGCACCCTTTGTTATGTAGAGACGGTTTCTACACGTCGTCTCAGTGTGGAGAGATACTGTCCTAAGACACCCCAGCACTATTAAGTTCCTGAAGCGGAATGCCTGTCCATTCTCTGGAGAGAACTAGAGGCTGGCTGGAAATCTCGCAGGGACTGCCTAGGGAGAGATACAACTTGTAAGGTTGCAGGCTACTCTGTAGGTTTAGCTGTTACACCAGTTATCCTGTTGAGGCAGGTAGAGCTCTCACGCGGCAAGAAGATAAAGCGGAAGACAGTCCTCGCTATTCTTGCACTATGTACAAATGATTGTAAAGCTAAGTTCTACTTACTTTTCGAGCTATCTAAATACTAGAGTGATTGTTATTCTACATGTCCTTAAGGAGAATCTTCATAGTTACTTCAGTGCTCTAAGTATAGAAGACTAAGCCCGAGGTAAGATGAGATCTACAGAAGGCAAGCTATTATTACATGACATGTCACTGAGCCTGAGTGCTAAACATAATGCATCTTCAGAAGATCCGAGGTGCAGCCGAAGTTGCAGTGGAAGGCAGGTTGAGGTGGATGCTTGGAGTTGAGAGGCAGAAAGATGGTCAGCAGATGATGAGGCGGGAATGCAAAAGAGACGTAGATGGCAGCGGAAGAGAGAGGAGTGTAACATCATCCCCTTTGTATGATCGAACTCCAGATCGATCTACCTATAACAGGTGTCGACCTCTGAGAGGCGTCACTTGGATTGATTTTGGATGGGGACATTGTTAGTAGTAACGTGTCGTCCTTCAGTTTGCTTCATGATAGGATTGAAGGTGTACTCAGTAGTGGTATTTTCTAATGCTCCACAATCGCGAGGAATGGGTCGAGGGATAAGGGTAAAGGCATCTTCGTATAACATATTCTGTCGTCCTCTTTGGCCGAGAGTCAGAGTGTTGGCAAGAAACCAGACATGCTTCTTGGCTTCTTTGTACGTAGGGCTGTTAACAGGGGATTGGTAGCGAGATGGGATGACGGGAGTCTGAGGACGTTGAATGCACTGCCAAGAGTGGTGATTTCATCCTTGACAGAATCAGCACATGTGGTTCGGACAGTCTGAGGCGATATGCCCTACTCCTAAACAAAGCCAACAGCCTTGTGCATATACTCTGAGGAGATTGGGAGGAAGGAGTTTCGCAACGGTGAGAGGAAGGGTTCGTTGTCAAATGTGGTGCTCCCAGTTGGGGTACTTGGAGAGGGGATTCAACTCTCCTTGCAGAGTTAAGATGTTTATGAGGGTCGGTAGGTTTGGGTAGGTGGCAATGTCAGGCTTCTGTTTGACTGAAGCCTTAGCTCAAGACTGAAGGGTCTCTGGGACGAATGGGTCAGTTTGTGCTCGATGGGAATAGGCTCTTCCCTCAGCAACAAGGATTCCTCGATCTCATTGGTACTGCCAGGGATAGTTCTCTGGTGTAACTTGTGTTCGGCTTCCAGTATCTGTTGTACTGGACTCTCGAGACTGAGATACTCGATCCATCTCTGCATGTTGGGCGTGAGTGGAGGAGGAGGGGTTCAAGGAGGAAGAGTGTGTTGTGGTGTGCTTGCTTCCATACTGTTGATGGAGTGAGGTGACGAAGGCAGGGGTCTCTGCGGTCTCTGCGGTGGTGAGGAAGGTACACGCCTGTCTGACGAGGTTCTTCGCATACTGGACCTGGTGTTGGGTTCGATACTGCGAAGTGACGTTGTAGAGGGGTCGTGCTGCTCGGGTGGCTGCGTCTCAGAAATTAAACCATAACTCATCTCCTGGTTCCGGAGCTGGTGGGTTCCAGCTTCGCAGGTCTGCAAGTATGTCAGCTGCACTTGGATAACCAGCAGCCTGGGTGAGGGAGGTAGCGGTCTGGTAGATATTACTCAAGGGGTTATATGGATGGGAGATATCAGTCGGATTTCCAGATGCTTGTGGGTCCAGCACTCGATGGTGTTGTCCCGATGGATTACAATCTGGGTTCCTTTGGGGAGTGGTGGCAAGGGCTTGTCGAAGGAAATTCTGATAGTTTTCATCTTCCGGAACAGTCATTGTGCAGTTCAGAAGACTGGCATGCAGTGGATCAGAGGTAGGCATTGTAGATGCTGGATGAGTGTATGTATGCTAGTGGAATGGGTTGGTACTAGTGATTGGGGAAGGTTCGCTCTGGATGGTAGCGAACTCGAGGTGGTCCGAGGGAGACATCGTGACATAGTCGCCATCAGATCCTCTGGTCGGAGAGTCTCCATGGAGGAGCTCTGTGAAGCTTTCCGGTCTGGACGTTGCTGGCTCGATGGCGGCATAATCGTTGACAGAGAAGGAACTAGCATTTGACATGAGTGGGTTTGGAAGTGGCGAGCTTTTGGAATGGGGGAATGAAATGTTTCTTCTTATACTCTACTAAAATCTTCGAAGTGTTTCTTGTCAAGTTTTCTTCATCTTCCCAAGTGTTGTCCGAATTTGGATAACCTTTCCAGTGGACAAGATAGGCAGTTCAGCTTCGGCGAATTCTGTGGTTAATGATAGATTCAATTTCATACTCTTCTTCTCTGTCTATTAACTCTGGCTGAGAAGGCTCGTGTTTGGAGATATTCTGGTCAGTCTTCTTGTATCATTTCAAGAGAGAGACGTGGAATGTGGGGTGAAGCTTCCATGCAGTAGGTAGGGCGAGTTCGTATGTGAGTGGTCCTTTGCATTTTTTGACGGTAAAGGGGCCATATCTTCGGGGACGAATCTTCGCTTTCTGTTCCTGCAGGGGAAGGTTTCTGGCGTCTAACCAAACTCTGTCGCCTCTTTCGTATGTCTCAGTTTGAGGCGTCTTTCGGGTGATCATTCATTTAGCGTTTTCCTTCATGACTTCTGCAGCATTGCATCGGGATTGATCTATATCAAATAGTCATTCGTTCGATGCAGGGGCATTGGTTTGGATGAGGAGTTCAGGAATGGGAGGGGGAATGTATCCATAGAGAAGCTCAAATGGTGTCTTCTCATTTCCGGCATGTGTGGTCGAGTTATACTTGTATTCGAAGTGCGACAATTTGTCGGCCCATGACTTGGGATCTTTGTAGCAGTACTTTGATAGGTATACTTCAAGTTCTTGGTGCAATCGTTCTGTCGCTCCATCTGATTGTGGATGGTAGGCAGTGGATAGTCGTAAATTGATTCCTAGGGCGGAATAAAATGCCTTAGCAGCTTTCCCTGCCCATCTTGGATCTCGATCTGCTATGATTGATGTGGGAATTCCATAGCATGGATAGAAGTGCTTTGTCAGCAGGGTGGCTATGTCTTCGAAGGTCGCCATTTTCGTAGTTGGTAGTACTAGTATCCCCTTTGTAAGTCCATGGTCCACCATGGACAATATGGCATCATAGCCTTCTGTGGTCTCAGGTAGACCTGTGACAAGGTCCATGGACACGTCTGCGAAGGGACGTAATGATGGTGATGGCTCCAAGGGGTGAAGGGAAGGGTGATTGGGTCTTCTGTCAATATTGAATTGTTGACAGATATGGCAGCCTGTAACATAATTTCGAATGAAGTCTCGAAGGCCTGGCCAATCAGTTTCTGTGCAGACTCAGCGAATTGTTTTGTCAATGCCTGGATGTCCTGCAGAGTGATGATCATGATGTCATGTGAGGATCTCGCGTTTTTCATCTAACGATGGTTGTGATATAGGAGATGATTGTGATGCAGTCTGGAGCAATGGTGATGGGGGTAGTGTACAGTCTGCTGTGATGGCGTCAATGAAGAGCTCCTTCGGGAGGAGGACTCTGTCAATGTTCTCTTTTGACTTGTCGACTTCGTGGTCTGGTCATCTAGAGAGTGCATCAGCAACTGGTATTGCCTTGCCTGGATAATGTTTGATGCGAAATTTGTATTCTTGCAATTCAACCCAGGTTCAGACATGTCGTTTTGATAGTTTTCTGGCATCTTGCCAGTGTCGGAGGTTGTCATGATCCAATTGAACTTCAATTTCATAGGGAGCAGAATGTAGGTAGTGGCGCCATTCATTGAAGGCTTGCTTGATTGCCAGGAGTTCCTTATCGGGTGTAGCGTAGTTTCACTCTGTTGGGGTTAATGACTTTGATTGGAATGCACATGGGTGTTCATTTCCGTTGTCATCTTTCTGGATAAGTACTCCACCAGTGGCATAATTGGAAGCATCAATCTCGACAATGAAGGGTCTGGACGTATCTGGTGTGCGAAGGAGGGGTTCTTTCTGGAAGGTCTCCTTCAAAGCTGTGAAGGCTTGCTCTGCAGCATTGTTCCATTCGAAGTTCTGGTTCTTTCGGAGGAGTGCATTGAGAGGGGCACATAGGTGGGAATAGTGTTGTATGAATTTCCTATAGAAGTTAGCAAAGCCAATAAATTTCCATACATCTCGGACACATTTCAGTCTAGGCCAATCTTTGATACCAGCCAGTTTGTCTTTTGACATTCTGATCTGATTATGAGAGATGTTCATACCGAGATATTTGACAGATGTCTGTTTGAATTTACATTTCTTGGGTTTGACATAGAGATCATTCTCTCTTAGCCTCTTCAGAACTTCATGAGTTTCTTTTCATAAAGAAGAGAGGTCATCGGAGAAAATAAGGATATCATCCATGTAGACAATGACCGCGGTGCATCCAGGCTTGTCTATCAGGTCACGAAAGAT
>JAEUWQ010001555.1:0-27433 GCA_018524765.1 Podaxis sp. AQ799166 | reverse complement strand
AAATACAACCCACTCAACAGTACCTCGAGCACGTCCTCGACTCCACTAATGATGGGATCACCTATGATCCCCTCAACACTAAAATTAACAAAGCAATCGAGAGGGCTGAACAACACCCAGTGCACGAGCACCATCATCAACACAATAACGATGGACCACCAGCAACACCTCAACCACAACTCTGCATTCCCGCCCCTCAATTACATCCACGCCATCCATCTCCTTCACTGACCACATTATCAAATACTGCCCAAGCCGTGGCACATTTACATGTGCCCAGGCAACTAGGGGAAACAGATCAAGCTTACAACAAGCACCTCAGCATGCAACAACGACATGCACAAGGGTATGGCCTAAGGGCTGCACACTTCACCATTGATGGGTCCACCACCACGGACAGTGAGACGATCCCAGGGAACAATACCTTCGTGAACCAATTGCATCGCTATGCCCCAACCACTGGGGCATCACAATCCTGACCGCCACCTCCCCTGTTAATGCAACCTGACCCCCGGGGTCAGATCAACACCCTCAACCCACATTGGTTGCCTCGACTGCCCCCTATCCCTTCTCCCAAAGGGAAAGGACTGATGGGTGTACCATCACCAAGAACAACAGCACAGGGTAGTAACCACCCTGCAATGAATCCTGAAACCATGAGATCACCATCAGCCAAACCCATGGCTGGTGGAAATTCCCCAGTGGCTTCAACATCAAATGTTAAAGCCAAGCTACCTTCTGCCACTAGCATTCCTATGAACACTGGCTCATTCCAAGCCTCGAGCACCCCATTTGTATTGCCTATGGCTAAACAAACCCCTCGTGCTGATAAGTGGAGCAACCGGATTGCCCTACAATGAATGTGAAATGAAGACATTCGCACACATGGGTCGTCTCTGATAGACAATCAATATATTAGGTTCAACGGACACATACCCATTGAGGCCACCATGTTGGAACATGAGGAGCAAAAGGCAGCTACTCATGTGTTCTTTGGAGGCCCTCTCAAGACACCCCAAACAGTCAATACCCACAAAACAGTCAGGATGGCATCCCCACCTCAACAACCATCCTTGCAGGGGCAAAATCTGCCCCTGCTATACAATCTACATCCCCTCTGAAATCTCCCTCCCATCCAAGAGGAAGAAGGAGAGGAAGAAGATGATACAAAGGAGGAGCGGGAGGTATACACCACCTCACGACTCCCCACACTGAACTGAGGGACTCGTCAATACTCTCTAGTCAGAGAGGCACATGACAAGTCAGTAACTCTGGGGATCATACAATCTGTCCAGAGTTACAATAACCTAATGTATGATTGTTTACACTGAATGATCGACCAATACCTCGTGCAACCCATTGAGTATCCTGAAGGTTATAAACCTTCACTAAACAAGCTCCCCATGGAAAAGAGCTTAGAACTGTATGGTGGAAGTCACTGATTCAGAGACTTGTTGTCATTCATAACAAGTCTCTGTGCTGACTTCACCATGAAAGGACTAGGGGGACAGAGTCCCACTACAGATCAACTATGAATCCTAACCCTCCAATATTACCTCGTTGGAGAGGTGAAGGATATGTTCGTTCATCATGTACTTAGTATAGATTGTAGTAAATATGATTGGACATTCAAGAGCATCATTACAGTGCTCTATGACAGATTCATCAGGCCAACGTCAATGCACAAGGCTTGTGAAAGCCTCAAAGGAGTCAGATATAATCCCAAAGAAGGGATTCAAAATTATTACAACGCCATCTTGGGTTATTTGCAAGACATGGCAATCCACCCCGACAATTACTCTCTCATCAAGACCTTCTTAGAAGGTCTACCGCAAACTATGAGACACTTCCTCATGTTCAACAGAGGGTTGTCACCTGAAATGAATCAACTTGAAGACTTCATAGCACATGCAGCTGATTACGAGAATCAGATGCAAAGCAGCACCTTCTTCAAAAGGGTTCTGAAACCCTCCTGACCACACGAACCATCAGCAGGCTTCTCAAAGAAACCTGCTGCAGCAGAACCAAGAACAAGGACTGCATGGGTCCCTCATTGCATATCCGCAGGACAGGATCGCATTCCTGCCCATGAGCTAAGGTGATCCTTGAATGCCTTTCCACCAAAACGACCATTGAGACCTCCACCTTGACAACACAAACCCAAGGCTCAATTCAAACCACAGGTACAGAGCAAAGTACCTGTTAAGCAGAACCAAGGGAACAAGGCCACAGAGAAAGGGCCTTGTTACAAATGCGGAAAACATGGTCACTGGGCACAAGAATGCCCAGAGAAGGGGAAACAATGCAGCTATGTACAAGCCACACACACAGTTGTTCCAGCAAACAATGAAGAGGTTCTTCAACAAGTTGAAGAAATTGAACAGGACTCGACCTCAGATGACAACACTGAGGTCCAAGAAGAACCAGAGTCTAGTTTGTCAAACGGAGACAAACTAGTACAAGTCAAAGTCATCAAATCAGACTACAGATCTGACATTGACGATGAATATGATTTCGCTGCCATGATTGGCAATGCAGAAGATGTCAGTGACAAAGATTGCGACGACTTCGATGTTGTCGACGCTCTCACTGTCGAGCCCAGCAAGAAACCAGACCATGAAGTGAGGGTACACCGCGTTACCCTCCATAAAGAGAAGGATAAGATCCTTTGGCCCCAAGCCTCCCTCAGTGAGAAACAATGTCTCGCCACTCTCGTCAGCATCAACAGGATTGACACTTGGACACTGTGGGACTCCAGTAGCATGACTACTGGCATCACCCCCACGTTTGCACAAGTGGCTGGCATCAGGGTCAATGAACTATTAGACCCTCACACACTGCAACTGGGGACAGTGGGCAGTCAATCCACTGTCAAGTACGGAGCAACAGTAAACATTGCCATTGGAAACATACATACTCACACATATGTAGATGTAGTGAACTTTGATCACTATGACATGATAATTGGTATGCCATTCATGCATATGAACAATGTTATCCTCGACTTCATCAAGAATGAAGTCAGAATTGGAAATGAAACCATAGCAGTGGCAAACTTCACTGGTGAATCAGATACTTGCCTGCATTGCCACTGTGCAACTGACAAAAACAAGTCAAGTGGACTTGTGGAGGATGTTTGATGAGGCAATATTCGTCAAACATCCATAGAAGAAGTCTGAGATGATGAACAAAGTTCCCGAGGGGAAACATTACCCCACAATAGCTGTCACCTCCTAGAAGAGGTTGAGAGTTCCATGAACTCTCAAAGGGGGGATGTAGGTCACAGAAGACACAAGGTCTCCTCCAAGAGAGACAAACTGAAGGGAAAATCACACCCTTTACCAAACCAAGAAGGACAAAATGCCCCTCATAGACCACAAAAAACAAGATACAAGTCTCATTTGATGGACAGACCCACTCAGAACCCAATGTTTGAGTGGTACTACAACCCCCGCATGCCCACAGAATGGAACGCCATGGTCTGTGGCATATGGGAAATGTGTCACTCTGGGGATGAACTACCAACTTCAACTGGGTTCACACAACCCAACCTCGATGATGTAGTCAAAACCCAGGAGTTTACCAGGGTACATTACCCTGATAAAATGGTATGAGATCAACTCCACAGTATGATTGTCACTCGCCTTCCAGTAGAAGACGATTCAGAAACATGGATACAAAATGCTCAGATAAATGCCAAGAAGAGAAACCACCACCCTGAGTGACAAGGCTGATACTCCAAGAAGGACATACCAACGCTGCGCCAGCAGTGGTTCAATGAATTCGAGGACATAATGCATGTTCCTCCAGATGAGCTTCCCCCATTTTGTGAAGTAAATCACGAAATAAACCTCATTGATGAGAGTAAGAAGTATAGCTACTTCACTCCCAGATGCCCACAATCCCTGTGCAGGGAGTTTCACCAGAAACTCAACTGCTATGTGAACACAAAATGGTGGGAGCCACGACATATCTCCCAAGCAGTGCCATTACTGTGCATCCCAAAGAAAGACAGTTGACTATGAACTGTCATCGATGCACAACAATGAAACAAAAACACCATCAAGGACACTATGCCCTTGCCAGACCAAGATGTCATTCGAGAAGATGTCACTCAAGCGCAATATCGATCCAAGATCGATCTTGCTGATGCCTATGAGCAAGTCTGAGTACATCTGGAAGACGTAGACAAAACGGGATTTGCTATAATCGCTGGCACGTATGTCAGCAGCATAATGCAGCAGGGGGATTGTAATGCCCCTGCAACCTTTCAGCAGTTAATGACCACTATATTTTGCGATGTCATAGGTATAGGTGTACATGTATACCTTGATGACATCTTCATATTTTCTGACTCAATAGATGAACATGAAGATCATCTACAACTTGTGTTTGAGCAACTGCATGAACAATCCAAATGCAATCTGTACACAGATTGCATCAACTGCCTTGGTCATATTATTGATGACCAAGGGATACACCCAGATGAAGACAAACTGACTCATATTCAGGGGTGGTGCACTCCCAGAAACTATACCGATGTCCAATGATTTGTTGGACTCGTCAACTACCTGGCAAACTTTTTGCCAGATGTATCTGCATACACCAGGCCACTGCTCACAATCACCCAGAATGGAACCCTGTTCCATTGGAGACCCCTTCACCAGTGTTGCTTTGACATGGTGAAGAGGATCTGTGAGAAGACCCCTATTGTCAAACTGATAGACCCCAGAACTGGGGAGCCCATATGGATCATCTACGACACCTCTAAGACAGGTGTCAGAGCCATGTATGGACAAGGACCCACCTGGGCAGACTGCTGCCCAGCAGGATTCATGTCCAAGAAGTTCACCCCCACACAGCAGAACTATGCCATGCACAAACTTGAGACACTAGTGATTTTAGAAGTGCTAATGAAGTGGGAGGACAAGCTCATTGGCTACCAGATCCATGTTATCATGGATTACAAGGTGCTGGAGTTTTTCAAAACTCAAACATGATTGTCTAGCCGACAATGATGATGGATGGACTATCTATCACACTTTAACTTTGACATTACATATGTCAAAGGAGAATGAAATAAAGTAGCAGACTGCTTGTCTTGCTACTTTGAAAGCAATACTCCAGGAGAAGAACACTCCCCTGGAGAATACGTCCAAGTCAACCACAGAATCAACCCTCACTGTGAGGACCTACCTCTACAATGAACCAAGGAGATTGAGCATCTCCTCGACAGAGTCAAGGCAATGGTTGAGCAACCATTGCAGTGAAACACCCACTTGTGTGAATGACAGGAAGAACGAGAAATCAAAGCTCATGAGCTTCAAGAAGCAACCCAGAGACAGGTGGCTCAACAGGAGCCACAAGAATGAATTGTCAAGTCTCCAACACTGGGAGATGCATTAATGGGTAACATCACCACTGAAGCTCCAATGGAGCTCCCAGTCGATGTGACAAAAACAATCACATCAGGATATGCATCTGACCCTGTATTTTCAGTGGTGCTTGAAGCACCTGAGAAATACAGTGGTTTTACCATCAATGATGATGGTATTATCTGAAGAACTACCCCCCAAGGACGGGAGGTAGTATGCATTCCCAATGATTGATCCTTAATTACAGAGCTTCTGAATAAAGCTCATGAGATCGTTGGTCACTTCAGCAACCAACGTTCAAAGGTCTCGAATATGAAACCTTCCAGAGAATTACACTCACTACCAGTCCCAATCAAACCTTAGGACTCCATTGGAATGGACTTCATTGGTCCATTCCCTGAATCCAAGGGTTTTGGTTACCTTTGGGTTGTCATTTGTAGAATGACTAGCATGGTACACCTCATCCCAGTGCATACGTGGATGAAAGCATCTGAGCTATCCTGGATATACTTATGAGAAATTGTGAGGCTGCATGGCCTCCCTAGCTTGATCGTCAGTGATCAAGATTTGAAGTTCACCTCCATTTGGTGGGTAGAACTCCACAAAATTTTAGGAGCTAAGCTCCTAATGTCCACATCATTCCACCCACAAATGGACAGGCAGACTGAATGCATGAACCAGAATATTGGACAGATATTCCAAGCAACAGTCAGCCACGACCAAAAAAACTGGGTAGACAAGGTACCCATGACTGAGTTTGCTGTAAACTCGAGTATATCCGCCACTACTGGGTATGCACCATTCGAATTGAATGGTGGATACATGCCCAGTATGATCCAAGAGATATGGGGTGACCTAACACCCCCTAAGGGTGTTAGACTATTTGCCAAAGCCACCCTGATGAACCTTGCGTCTGTGCATGACACCATCATAGAAGCATGAGTTTTTCAAACCCACCAGGCAAACAAGAGAAGAGGGCCTGAGCCCAACATTAAAGTCGGAGACCCGGTATTCCTTTCCATGAAGAACTTGAATCTGCCAAAAGGCAGAGCTCACAAACTCTGTCCAAAATTATAGGACCATTCAAGGTCCTAGAAGCCAAGCCTGAGACATCTAACTATCATCTTGAGCTACTGCTGGCCCTACAGGAATGTCGAATACACCCGATGTTCCACATTTCCCTATTGTGACCCTATAATGCATCAGATGATGCACTATTCCCTAGCTGAAATAAACCAGAACCATACAACTTCGGCATAGACAACGAACATGAATGGTTCGTTGATGAAATCATCAGTCATCGTTTCACAAATGATGGCAAGGCAGAGTTCCAAGTCTGCTGGAGTTTAGGTGATACGACCTGGGAGCCATATAGCCATTATAAGGACCTAGCAGCTCTAGATCGGTATCTAGAGCTGAAAGGTGTTAAGTCAATCCGACAGCTACCACAGATCAGTCAATGACTATCCATGGAAAAATTGATGGTGTCCAAAAATGGACACTCAACCCTGAGGATTGCGTTCCCAATGTTTGGGAACACAAAGATTGGACAAATAACTTTAATTCATCCTTTCACCTCAACCACACCCATGGACTCCCAGCACAGCCAACACAACCAGCATGCTCAACAATAATGACAACAACCGGCGCTGGGTGATATCAATCACCCTGCACAGACTGGAGGCCCTATATTGGGCCTTGAAGGGGGGAGGCAGATGGATATATTGCCCAACCCAACACCAACACACAATGGGCAGCAGTTGGCTGCCCATCAAGCACTACTAACCAGCCTTGTAGGTATGATACCCCAAGGCATCAACCAAATGGATCCATTGCATTTACATGCAATGCCCCTGCCACCTCAACAATTCACACAAGGATACCCATATCCTCCATACTACCCCCCACCACCACACATGTATGGTTTTCCACAACTGTATGGACCATACCCTCCTCCTCTGATGCCATACCCACTGTTTCAACACCAACAACCTGTGCCATTCACCCAGCACCCATTTGCACTGAACCTGCAAACGGCAACCATTCCTCAACAGCCCCAACAGCTGACTCAAGATTGGCCCATCTCCATGCAGAAACCAACAATGATGGTGCCCAATCCACCACTGGCACCTGAACCACGAAGGAGTAACACTACTCCTTTGTCCAGGTCCTCCTCAGTGGTGTCAACCAGAGGAAGGAGTAAGGCACCAAACCCCATGCTACCCTCGTCCTCTAAGGACAAGGGTAAACAAAATCCACCAGAACCAAGAACACCTGTGCTCTCCTCAAAAGCTCGAGGAAAGCAAAGGGCTGTATATGTAGAGCTTGAGGACAACCAATACATCCAAGAGCTGACGAACTGACTTAATGAGGCAGGTCTACCCTTAGACCTGATATCCAAACTAAGCACCAGCTCAAAACACGCTGGTTGCAACACCATTATTGAGGAGCTTCTAACAAAGCTCTGCAGTCTACAGGACCATTTCATCATGCTTGAAGGATGAAACAGTCTATTACAAAGGCAGGTTTCCAACCTGCAATGACAACTAAGTGAGAAACCAGACCAGGAGGAGGAACGGCCTGCGAAACAACATGCAACATCCCAATCGACATTGTCATCTCAATGGGGGGTGCCAAGCACCCCACAAGACTCCACCACCTTGACACCATGCACAGGCAGTGAGGTAAAACCTTTACCTTGCCAATGCCACCAACCCTCACCACCACCCACTATGTCATCATCGTGTTGGCCACCCCCACCCCCAGCTGACATCACATTACCCTACATCAAGGAAGTACTGTCTGGGGACATCAATGTCCCCATGCACAAACCCTCAACAAGTACAGTCTCAAGGTCAATGAAACTGACCTCGAGCAGTATTGTACCATCAGAGTCCTTGTTTGAAGGACTCTCCTTTGGCCAACCTATCCTGGTGCACCTGCCAGGAAATCTTCTGCCAGAACCAGTAGTCTGCATCCACCATGAGTTTGTCTGGTACAGTCCAGATGACCCAGAGGAACAGCTCTCGGGACTGGAGTACTCAAGTGACAAAGATGACAATTCATCAAGGAATTGTTGTAAGAAAAACAAGAAAAACCAAAAAGCACAATCATCTGGAGACGATGATTGCACTGGTGTCTCTGACCTCATTGGATGAGGAGGCAGGATTCCTGACCTCTGGGGACTTTGGGGTACCGAGCCTGGTATCAGAGAACGTGACAACTCCATGTGAGGAATGTTGTTGCATGACATGTATTATTGCCAGCAAATAAACACAGTATTTGCAGGCACAAATGCCTGACTTGCTGCCAACACTGAAACTTCACCATTCCTAGTTCTGCTTCGTCACCAGACTCTTATTCCTCTGACTCCAATGGATGTCTTCATCCTGATATGGACTTGTGACTTAACCAGTAAATAGTTTCCTCTTATCTTGTTACAGACTCTTCATCTTGTATTCCTGTATCTCATCTGAACTCTGTCTTGTATGATTCCTTTAGTTAGTTAGTTTCCTTTCTTGTCCAGTTTCTATTCTTGTCTTAGCTCTATTCTCATCTCACTCTGCTCCATAGTTTTGCTTCTATTGACTCTCAGACTCATAGCTTACTTTGTCATAGTTACCTTCTTAGGACTTTAGAAGTAAAGCTTAAATAGCTGCTCATGTACTGGAAGTGCAAGCTTCCTTTATTCTCAAATCCAGAATATTGTTGCTCCCAAATCTCAGAATATTGCTTTCACTTTATCTCTGGATTGACATTAGTTCACAATCAGTGTGGTAGCAAACTTTCTATTGGTCATATCCTTGATTGATAGAAGTTTGACCTCTGAGTGTGCTTAACTGGACACTTGCCTCACCACCTTCTTATCATGATCCTTCTTGCTAGATCCTAGCACCTCTGTGAACCATCTAGTGAGATAGCTGCCCCCTAGCAAAGCTTAGGTGACCAGTGATAAGGACCAACCTAACATTATATAGATGATGGTTTCTCCTTTGGATAGTGGTTCTTGGAAAAGATGGTCCATCATAGATTGGAATGTAGCTGGGGAGTTAGTCATGCCAAAGAACATGACTGTGGGTTCATATAATCCATTTGGAGTGTGAAAGGCTGCTTTCCATTTGTCTCCTTCTTGAATTCTAACATTGTTGTAGCCTAGATGAACATCTAGTTTAGTGAAATATTTAGCTCCTTTGAGCTTGTCCATAATTCTTGAGATGTTAGGAATTGGGTGAGTGTTCTTAATGGTATGTTCATTAAGATAGCAATAATCTTGACAAGGGCATAGATCTCCTCCTTTCTTTCCTATGAAGAAGAATGATGAGGCCATTGGTGATTGTGATTTATGAATGTATCCCTTTTGTAAATTTTCTTCTATGAATTTGTCAAGCTCTGTACATTCTAGAGGTGTGAGATGGTAGATAAGTATTCATTTTGGAATGAAGTTTTCATCTACTTCAATCTTATGATCCCAAGGATGTCTTGGTGGCATCTTTTCTGATTCTGTCTTGCTGAATACCTTAAGAAATTTGTGAAATTTCTTTGGTACTACTTTTAATGGATCTGATTCCTTCTTCTTAGTTTCCTCAGTTTTGTTGTAAAGGTCTTGGGAAGTATTATGTTTGATGTTTATTTCCAGTTCTTCTTCATCTTCAAAGTCTGATTCATCTTCTAGATCTGAGTCTATATATTGACTAAGGTCAATATTATTGATTGTCTGTTCAGTGAAGTATTCAGTTAGTTGTATGATTTGTGATTCTTCTTTTTTTTAAAAAAATCGATGTTTATTGCAATAGAGCTATCTACTACAAACAGGTGCATGATAGCAGTCCCAATACTAAAACTAGAGAGGAAAGAAAAGGAAAGAGGGAAACATAGAAGAAGAAGAGGATAAGGAGCAGGGAGCTATGCTAGAGACAATGAAATGAGAAGATAGAGAAACTAACTTGACAAGTTGCTGAAAATAGAGAATGAGATCAGAATAAGAAGAGGATGTAGGAGCAAGGAGCTAGCTATGAGGCAAAAATGAAAGGAAAAAGACCTTCAGCAGACATCTGGGACTCCATTGATTGCAAGTTGCTCTCTGCAGTTGAGGCAGCAGGTGGTGAACTCTTCCTGGGTAATAGGTCCTTGTATCTGGTCAGCAAATGAAAATGCTGCTGGGTTCTGGTTGAGGAATTGAATGATCCAATAGAAACTGTCATGGGCTCCTACTGGGTATTGGAAGCAGGGGCAGTCATTAAGGATATGATCTCATATCTCAAGGGGTTCTCCACATGAGCAGGAAGTGATGTGGCACCCAGGGAAAAAGCACTGATGGAAGGCACCAATTTGTGATTCTTCATTGTGCCATTTCAATATTTTTCTTTCCCAGTCTATATCTGGGTTATACTTCCATAACCACAAGATACCTATAAATAGTTCTTTATATCCTAGATTGATTATCTTTGGTCATATCTTCATAATTTTGTTATTGATCTTGATCTTAATTTCTGCATAGTGTATAGATTTCATTCCTGAATTCCTTGATCCATCAGTGTTATAAATATATTGTACCTTTTTAAGTGGCTTCTTGGGTATTCCTAATTCTTGTACTAAATTTGGAGATATAAATTGACCACTAGCTCCCAAGTCTAGTAATGCTTTAAGATCATAAGTTCCTTTGGGTGTTAATATCTCTGTTGGAATTAGTAGACATCTTCCTTTGGATGTGTGAAGATCAACAATGTCAAGCTGATCTTCTGAAGTACTTAGAAATTTTTGTCTTGAGAAAATTCTTCAACTTGTTCATCTTCTATTCCATCTTCAATGGCATAGACCATTGTGTTTGGATTGACTTGTCTTTTCTTTCTACTGAAGGTTTTCTTTGATTTTCCTTTGGATACAAAATTGTTTCACTTGTTCTTTGAGGTGTAGTTTCTTCTAGTGGGGCATTGTCTATAGAAATGTCCCTTCTTACAGAAGAAACATTCTCCATTCTTGATTGCTGTTCACTGCTTGTCAGTAAGTACATTGTTAATGAGGTGTGATAAGGCATCACTTGTCACTCTTTCACTGTTATGAACTCCTGATTTGGAAGGTTGTATATTTTGTATGTCTTCTGTTTTGTTGTCTTCCTCTTCTTTGTCAGAATCTTGGTCATATTCTCCATCAGAGAGTCTGAGCTCATTGATGTAGTCAGCAAGATAATCAATGTCCATATCCCACTCACTTCTCCTGTATTGAGGTAATACAGGTTGGGAGGTGATATTTTGATAATGGGGTTGGTTTCTGTAGCTCTTTGTTTTCCTTTGTCCTTTCTTTGAGTAGGAAATTCTTCCATTGATTGCTGCTCTATATTTTTGTTGTTCCTAAACAATTCTATAGGTATTTCTTGTTGCATTCTTCCACTCTGTAATGGTATCAGTGGAACTTCTAAGTGCTTCATGTCTGACAGCAGAGTCAAGTCTATTCACAAAGTATACCCAAAGGGCCACACTGTCTGTAAGTCCTGCCTGGGAAGCCAGGACTGAGAACTCTGAGATATATTCCTTGATATATCTGCCATGCTGCCAGAGGTTTCATAATGTCTGTTGTACTGGGGCAAAAGACTGGTTGAGGTCATTAACAAACTGGTCCCATGTTCTCTGGACAGTATCTCTCACATGCATTGAAAGATAATCCTGTCTCCATGCTGATGCTGCTCCATTGAGTAGAGCAAGGGCATAGTTGATCTTTGTTGTATAGTCAGTGATACCATAGGATGTGAAATAGAGTTGGAAAAGGGATTTCCAGCTTCTGTACTGAGCAGGGTCTCTATAGAACCTTGTAGGCTTTGGGTACTTAAAGTTGGTGTTCTGGTTTGACATGGTGGCTCCTGGAGATTGTGGAGGTGAAGGGCTTCTTCTGTGACTCCCTGAACTACCTGAGTTCACTCTTCCTCTAGTCTGAGCTCCCAGATTTGTTCCCCAAGATCTGCTAATTGACTGATAAGCTGTTGCTTGTGGTACTGTTATTCCACCCAAGGAAGAGAACTAATATCCAGTCCCTGATATTGACTGACTAGTCATTGCTGGATGGTAAGAAGGTCTTGACTGTTGTACAGCTGATGAAGATTGGGGTTGTTTTCCTTTTTCCTGAGTAGAGAGATTGAATCTGGCAAGATCCTCAGTGACTTCTTCAACACTTGGTTGTCTGGAAACCTGTTGCAGTGTGTTAAGTGCTGCTGTGAGTCCTGCAAATTGGTTTGTGGGATGTAGTTCTGTGATTTCTCCTCTTGCAGTTTCAGTTTCAAGTTTCTTTTGTATTGATTCAATTTGTTGCTGATTTTCTCTTGAAAAGTCTTCATAGAGGAAACTTTGGGGTTGAAATCCTGCTTGTTCAAGAAGTCCAAATTCTCTTGAATATTCTTCATTGAGTCTTCTTTGGATTGATCCTCAAAGTACTGGGGTTTGTTTCTTGTGTCTTTGTAATACCACTCTTCTGTTGTGGGATCTTTAAAGACTGTTCCTCTAGTCAGGCTTTTGAACTTGATTGTTTTCACAATTTTGAATTATCCAGTTTGACTTCCTTATAGTTTCTTTCACTAATAGATTTCCTTCCCTTTCAACAACTGAGCATCCACAGCAATGCCTCTTCTCAGCAGTACTTTCAATGGACCTATATCCCAATAGATTATAGCTCTATCTAAGCATAATCACTTCTTTATCATGAGTGTGATTCCCTTCACTCATTGAAATATCCTCCAGAGTCAAAGCTCCATCAAGAAATTTCCTCTAGATTATGGGACTACAATCCTCAACTAATCTGCACTAGTTGGCAATGCATGCTTACTCTCTTTCTAATGCTAGCTTCAGAAACTAGGACCCAAAGCTAAAACACTAGCTGCTCAAGTAGGGCTCCTTTCAGTGATCAATGCTGAGCAGCTGAGACAAGGTAATGACTCCATGCTACAGAGAAGGATTGTTTCTACTTAATGTTATAGTGAGGCCACTTTAGTCTGTAAAGAGGCCCAATACATATCCACAGATCATATCAAAGGAGACTTCTCATGCACTAATGGATACATTACCTCTGGGCACTGACAGAGTCAATGCATCAAGATAACTAACACTTATAGTCACACAATACATCTATTCCTCAATAGAACTCTTAAAGCAACTTAGAGGGTGATAAAGATTATAAGAACAACTTAAATCATATCACTTATAGTTGATAAAGACTTCTATTCAAGTCTCCACCTAACCAAGTAGAAACAATGCTTTCTACTTGTTAGTGTTGACAGTTTATATACCTATGGACAGTGTACCTAAATATATCTACATTACAACTTCTAAGAAGTCTTTCAGATACCAAGGCTCAACTCAGAGATTGACTTGAAACAAAAGAAGCCTAATTCTACTAATATTAGTTCAATACAAAAAGTTCTTTATCAAAGAAGTCTTCTTTCCTAATAATAGATGAAAGCTTATCAATCTGCAAAAGTTGTATGACTTTGATATTACATAAGCATAGTTGTTCTTCAAAGGATAGAAGTGAAACAAATAAACTAAAGACTAAAGCTTTCAGATAAAACAAAGATAAATAAAGTCAAAAACATAATTAGCAAACATTTACTAAGTTCGTAACACTTTTTTTTTTTTTTTTTTAATTCAACATTTATTGCAATAGACTAGCTACTACAAACAGGTGTGCAATAGCAGTCCCAAGTTCATAACACTTGGAGCCAGAGTGCCTGGTCCCTCATCATTGTCCTCTTCATCCAGACTCTCCACCCACTTGCTCTTCAACTTCTTCTTTGTTGCTTCCCTCACAGCTGCCTGACTACCTTCTGACTCCTGACAATGCTTGTTTGCATCTCTGCTTTTGCTTGCATCAACTTCCATAGCTGCCAGAGACTTGTCTTGGAATCCAAGTGTTGCATGCTGCTCTGGGGTGAGCTTGCTGAGGTAAACAGTGACTTGGCTGGGCTGGGATGGCATGAGGGTATGAGGAGAAGGCTGGAACAAAATTTTTTTTTGACGAGTTCCAACCCAGGTACACATTCTGATGACCCCTGATCACTTAGGCTTTGTTTCTGAGTCAGCCACCTCAAGGCCTTGAGGGCTTGGCCTTAAGGGGGAATACTGTCACAATTGCTCACATGCTTCCATGCTTACTTTCCCACACTTATCTGATGTCTGAAAATCTGATATCCAATGTTGCGATTTTGCATGACTCTGATCCACTCATTTCCATTGATGGGTTTCCATTCACTCTGTTATCTGAACAGGTAGGTGCATGCACTCAGTCACTCATGACCACTGCAATGAGTGTTGTTCATTTGCTTTTCCTTTATCATCTCAGATCCTTTACCTTTGCCTTGGTCCATTTGTTCCTTGCTTCTGTTCTACATTTTATTACATTCCAAACAGCCTCCCTTCCATTCTGCCTCCATACCAGTACCTTCTGCACACTTCCAGTTTCTACTTTACCTCTGAAATGTTTTACCCATTTGTACTCACTATTGTTCTCCAGTTATTTTCCTGTTCCCCATTTCCAGTTCTTGACATGTATTTAAGCATAGTAGTTTCCTGTATTCATTCCTCAGTCTGAATATTGACTTCATTATCCTCCTCTTCCTCTGATCTGTCTGTCAGTCCTCTGGGTCATCTTCTGACCACTCCTGCTGCTCATCCACACTCTGTCCCTCATTCCTTCTGCCTCTAGGTTCCACTTCTGTCCAAATCAGACCAACATGATACCAGAAGGGCACAACACATAAGCTGAGGCTGAGGTCTGCTCTCTGACACCCTAGGCACTTGTCTGGAATGTAACAGGTGACCAGTGAATGGCAGAGTACATCTGCAGATGGTACTGGTGGCCTTTGTTGGTAAAAGATTGTCACAAGCTCTGTGGAACTTGCAAAATGTGTGCTTGAACCAAGACATCAAACACAAAACCCAGTGGAGAGTTACACTCTCTACTGGTTCCTACCAAACCCTGGGACTCAATTGGGATGGACTTTGTCAGCTCATTCCCAGAATCCAGAGGCTTTAAATATCTCTGGGTAGTTATGTACCAAATGATGAGTATAGTGCACTTAATACCAGTGCACACAAAAATGACAGTATCAGAGCTGTCATGGGTTTATGTATGAGATATCATATGCTTACATGGACTACTGAGCTCAATTGTGAGTGATCAAGACTTGAAATTCACATCTATCTGGTGGAGAGAACTTCACAAGATATTAGGAGCCAAGCTCCTAATGTCAACTTCTTTTCACCCTCAAACAGATGGCCAGACTGAGTGAGTGAATCACAATATTGGTCAGATCTTCCATGCAATGGTATACTATGACCAAACTAATTGGGTTGACAAAGCACCACTAACTGAGTTTGCAATCAACTCAAGCATCTCAGCCACTACAAAATATGCCCCATTCAAGTTAAATTACAGATATATGCTGTCCATGACCCAGGACAGCTGCAATGCTGAAACCATCCACAAAGGGATAAAAACCTTTGCAGAAGCAGCACTGCTAAACTTAGCAGTCACCCATGATGCAATAATAGAATCATGGGTTTTCCAAACCCACAATGCCAACAAAAAATGAGGGCCAGAACCTCACATCAAGAAAGGAGACTTAGTCTACCTTTCTATACAGAACCTCTTGTTACCAAAAGACAGAGCTTGAAAGCTCTGTCCAAAGTTTACAGGACCCTACAAAGTCCTAGAATCAAAGCCAGAGACTTCCAATTACAAGTTGGAACTGCCTCCAGCATCATTACACTGGAAAATCCATCTGGTGTTTCACATAAACCTTCTGAGGCCATATCATGCCTCAGATGACACCTTATTCCCAGAACAATTGTGGCCTGAGCTATATGACTTTGTGTTTGATGATGAACATGAATGGTTCATCAATGAGATCATAGCCATTGGTTTACTGACAATGGCAAGATTGAATTTCAGGTCTGGTGGAGTCTGGGAGACACCAGTTGGGAACTGATACAACACTGTGAAGAACTTGCAGCATTGGATAGGTACCTGGAGCTGCAAGGAGTGTTGAAGGTTCAGCAACTTTGACCCTGATCACAGCCTACCAGAAATGGTAGGCACAAATTGGGTCAAAGAGATTAACTTTGACTCCAAGAATATTACAATATATTACCAATGGCAACTTGCAAAGGTTGCCTCTTCTCTTTCTACAACCACCACCATGAACCCCCAGCATTCACAACAACTACAATCACCAACCTCCCTGCTACAGCAGAGCAGTGCAAGCAGCTCTGCACCATCCACTTTCCAAGGACCCTGGACAGGACCTGGAAGGGGAAGGGAGTTGATGGATATGACCTCAGACCCCACCCCAACATTTATGAGTCAGCCTGAGCATCAGCAAGGGCACCAAGACCCTCATCATGCCCTGCTATCAATGATACCAATGTTGATGTCTCAACATCCACAATTCAAGCAATGGCTGAATCAACAATTCAGCCACCCACCATTCAATCCCTACCTGCAGGGTTACCTGAACCCTGCATACTAACCTTCTCCACTGCCAATGCTCCCTCACCTATATATATATATTGGCCCACCACCACCACTATTCAACCATACTGAGTGAATACACTCAGTAACTACTACACCCCATGCCCTCAATGACATCTGGGCTGTCAAGAGCCAAAGGCAAACAATGCACATCAGAGCAAGATTTACTCCACCAACAATACAAGGAACAGAACTCAGGCCTCATATCTTGATTATGTGAGGTCAGGCTAAATGACCACCTCATTGACATGATCAATCTGTTTGACAAGTTGATCAATCAAGTTCTCAACAAGCTCATTGAGATCATACAAAACAAAAATGCACACATCAGCATCCTCAAAGGATGCCTCTGCTGCCTCAACAATACACTCTCTGCTGTACAGCAATCAAGAGAGTATGAGCTCAAGGCTATGATTTTTGTGTCAAAAAAGAGGACCCTATCTGGTTCTCTAACACCTCCCAATGGAGCCACTCCAACTCCACTACAACAGCAACAACAACCTGTGTCAAGCTCATCGGCTTGACCAAAGTCATATACTTTAGCTGTGAGTACCCCAATGACTTGCACATCCTCTACATCTTCTTCCAAAGCCAGCACCAGCAGTGCTCACTCATCATCTTCATCTTCAAAGGCAGGTATGCAAACCAAGCTACCTCCTACTACATCCAAGAAGGCAAGTGCTCCCAGCACTCACCCAACTGCAACCTCCTCTAAGGCTAGTGTGCCTAGCACTAGTCAAGAACCAATATCCTTTAAGAAGTCATCCAAGCAAAGGTGACAGGACTCACCCATCAGGATGACTGATGAGTCAGTTGCCCAAGAACCAGATGTTGCACTCATCTATGACAACATCCCAATGGATGACACTCTGCTCCTGCCAATGACCACTTCTGAGCAGTCATCATGTATTGAAGAACTACTTTCAGGACCTGGGATTCCAGGTCCCACTTCTCCCACATGCAACTACAGACTACTCATTCTGGTCCATCTCCCCACCCCTTGAGTTGTCCCTGATTACCTCACACCTGAGGACATGACCCCCATGTCCTCCAGTAAGGAGGAAGATGTAGCTGAAGACTTCAAACCCAAGAAGGGTAAGAAGAAGGCCCCTCAATTGTCAACCTCTAGGTCAATATCTTGACCAATACCTGCCAGATTGTAATGGCATTATTCCATCTATGTGGGGACTATGGCAACACAGCCAAGTCCATAATCACAAATGTGACAACAGCATGCAGAACATGTTGTCACAGTGAGTTCATTACTCACAGTGAACCAATACTGTGTTCACTGGAGCCACTGCCACCATTGCCACAATGGTGGAATACCAAGGCCAGGAGTTTGAAATCCTGGCCATCCATCCAGTTTATAAGGCAGCCTATTGTGGACTGCCTATGACACTCCCCAAAGTAGAGAAGCTGATCAAGATTCTCAATAATCATCATGCCAAAGCCAAGTATTGAGCTGAGGCACACCACCTGACTGAGCTCTACAAAATAGCTCAGCACACAGAGGAGGAGCACTACAATGATACAATGATCTTCCTGTTGTGCCATAGTGGCTTCCACCTGGACATGCACCCATCTGGAATAACCACTGAGATAAGGGAAGAGCACCAACTGTTGTAAGCATACAAACAAGCTTGCATCTCAAATCCCAAAAACTGGACCCAGGGCATGGGTTTCACTCAGCCTACAGGAGCCAGCCTTTTCAACATTGACCACCTTGGTTGATATCTCCTTACCCATAGCTGCCCAGGGTCCAACAACCCTATCAATGGTATCCTGTTCAAGTATAGATGGCTCATACATCATCATACCACCTTCAGGTACAGCTTGGCTCACTTCTTCAGCCCACCCAAGTGTGGCCCTAACTGCACTGGCCAGGTGAGGTTCACCTGGCTGTTTGCTGTCCTAGTTGCATCACTGCAACTCTATCAAGAATACATTGAGCATTGGAATGCTTGACCTCCATTCCATCCCTTTGTCCCTCAAATGGAACTGATGTGCTACTTCTGATCACTTGACATTGATGACAGTCAAGTGCTAAACATGAGCCTCAACACTGTAGCTGAGGTCCTCATCCACAATGGAGTTGATCCATCTTGGATTGACCATGCATACCTCTTTGGGATCCATTATCTGGATCAATCATACACTGGTGAACCTAGTCACCAGTCCATGTACCACAACTGGGATGACAAATGTATTTGTCAACTTGATTGATATGGACCACCCCCTGCCATCAGAGACTGGGATGGGTGGTTCTATCCCAATGAAAATAACCTTCTCAGGTCATACTACTTCAAACAATGAGAATTCCTTCACTCAGGGAAGGAAATGCAAGACAACCCTGGCTGGCTAAAGGCTGGGGGCCCCACTCACTTCTGCCTCCTAAGCAAGTGGAAGTACTCTCTGCACCTGCTCAAGCCCCCAACCATGTCTGCAGTTGATGGGCCCAGCAAATTGACTCTTCCTGCCACATCCAGTGAGGCCCAGGTTGAGGATCACCCCTCAACTCAAGCCTGACTGATGGAGGTTGATTGCCCCTCCATTCTTCATCCTGAAAGTGAGTCATCACCCACTGACACATCTGATGATGATATCACATCATCAAACAGTTCTACACCCAAGGCTGGGGGAATTCCATTGCCCCCTGCTTAATCTTCTGTCAACAACAGGGGAGTGACCTAGTCACTCCACCATATACCTACCCTCATCAAGTTTCATGACTTGAACCCATTCATATCCTCTCCCAGGCCTCACTGCCTGGCCCCTATCACAGTCAAGTCTCACAACTCAACTCATTGCACCCCTGGCCAAGGGGTTTTACCCCTTCAGCCTCACCACTTATAAAAATTGGACCCAAGCAATGTAGTTGTCTCAGCCATATACCCTATACCCTGAAACTGAGCAACTCACTCATCTTGGACCTATACTCTATCATACATGACTATTTATTAATCCTCTCCTCTCTCACACCAAGAGACCATACAATGGTCTGGAGGGGGGTGTGTAAGAGTGTACCCTTACACATAATTTGAAAATCAAATAACCCATGTCACTGTATTATATTTTGGTACCTTCCTTTGTTTACCCATCACTCCATCAGATATTTATACATTCTGTTTATTAGGGCACTTTGGTTGTCAGGGACAACTGACCTTTGCTTGTGCCACATAGTTTCCCAATATATGGGTTTGAACTATTTGGTATGAGCATGAGGTCTCTCAACAGTAAAGCCAGAAGCTTTACAGGGAGGGTGAGCAGGAGCTATGATAGGCTTATGCTGAACAGGAGCAGCTATCAGTTTACATGGTGTGTATTTACAGGTGACAGTGGACCAAGCACTGAGATTGTCCTCTCCTGGACTGGTAGTGTAAGGGCTAAGCCCTTACCATGGTGGTCATTCCTTTCTTGTAACACAGTTTTGTAATAATTAATTGTTTAATTCTTGCTCTTCACTAATCCTGATAGATTACTTAATCCATCAGGAAAATATTTCTTATATTCCTGTTGTCAGCTGTCATCATGACAGCTGACCTTATACCACTCTACATATGTCCCAATACATCAGGTTTATTGTACATCAGTGTGAATGTAAGGTCTTAAGCTCTCAGTAAACCCAGAGGGTTTACACTTTTTTACAATACCCCACACTTGGGCATGCACTAAGTAAACCATTTAAATGCAACAATTGTGCTTAAGGCCTAAAGCAAAAACTTCTTGTCACCATCTATTCAAATGGCCTCACAGCACAATCACCCCCCTGGACACTACAACATGTCTGAAGACATGCAGCAACAACTCAACATGACAATGCATGATGTGAATGTACAGGAAACACACATTCCTTCCACACCCCCTTCTCTATCAATCCCATCACCACACCATGAACTGATATCCCCTTCTCCATCCCAACACCCCCAGCAGATGTGTCAGTTCATGAATCATCCACCACCAGCAAGGAAGCTCCAGAGGAGCTTTCCCTCTTTCCTGAATTTGAGCCAAGCCATCCCCTTGCAAATATGCCCCATGTCATCAAGCACAACACACCAGTCTGATGGTTCACATTTTGAACCATTGACACCAGAATTCTCACCCCCTGCTCTTACTGACATGGTCTCCTTAGAAGACCAAGTCAACTTGATATTTACAGACTATGGCATTATTAAATGCCAATGCCAACACCAAATGTTAGTATATGCTGAAGTGATTGTAGTGGAGTCATATAGGGAAACTGACTCACCAGTAGAAGTCAGCTCCAATTGATTCCACACTACTTATATCAAAGCTTTGACAAAGCTTTGCATGGCCTACCAAAGGCCTGGGCCATGAAGGTCAAACAAACTGACCTTACACCTATGCACAGTATATATAAAATACAACCCACTGAACCTTACCTGGAGCACATCCTCAACTCCACTAATGATGGGATCACCTTTGATCCCCTCCATGCCAAGATCAATAAAGCTATTGAAAAGGCAGAACAATACCCTGTACACAAGCACCATTGTCAATGCATTCAAAACAACAATGATGGACTGCCAGCAACCCCTCAATCACACCTATGCCACCCATCTCCCTCATCAACTGCACTATCTTTTTTTTTTAAAAAAAAAATTGATGTTTATTGCAATAGAGCTAGCTACTACAAACAGGTGCATGATAGCAGTCCCAATACTGAAACTAGAGAAGAAAGAAAGAGAGGGAAGGAAGAATAGAAGTGGAAGAGGGTAGGGAGCAAGGGAGCTATGCTAGAGACAATGAATTGAAAAGAGAGTATTGTTAACTTGACAAGATGCAAAATAGAGAGAAAGAAATCAGAATTGGAAGAGGACATAGGAGCAGGGAGCTAGCTACAAGGCAAAATAAAAAGGGGGGAAAGACCTTCAGTGAACATCTGGAACTCTGTTAATTGCAAGTTGCTTTCTGCAGTTGAGGTGGCAGGTGGCAAACTCTTCCTGAGTAATTGGTCCTTGGATCTGGTCAGTGAATGAGAAGGCTGGTGGGTTTTGGTCTAGGAATTGGATAACCCAGTAGAAACTGTCACAGGCTCCTACTGGATATTGGAAGCATGGGCAGTTATTGAGTATATGAGCTCATGTCTTGAGTGGTTCTCCACATGAGCAGGAAGTGATGTAGTGCCCAGGGAAGAGGCACTGTTGGAAGGCACCAATGGGTGCATGATTAGTGACACAGTGCATGAAGCATGCACATAGTTGGGCATTATGCCCAAGTGGGGAGTTTAACCAAGTACTGCCTTTGGCATACTTGGGTTGGAGGGGCTGCTCAGTGGGGTTGAGGAGGTGGAGCCAAGAGTGGCCACAGTGATTCAGGTCATTCATGTGTTCTTGCCATAGTGACAGGCATTTTTGTGTGTAATGGTTGTGAATGAACCCAAGGGATGTGCAGATAGGTTAGTGTCAAGGATTGGGGAGACAGAGTGATTTAGCAAGGAGGTGTGCCTGATGGTGGATAGACCAATTGGCAGAGGAGGGGATTGAGAGCAATGTGTGATGCTCAGGTTCCTGGATGAGTCCTCAGTGGCTATGGAAGTCAATGCAAGTGAAAGTGGAGATGTGAGCAAGCATCATTGGGAGTCAGAAGGTAGTCAAGCAGCTGTGTGGGAAAAGATGAAGAAGAAGTCAAAGAGTAAGTGAGTGGAGAGTCTGGAGGAAGAGGATGATGATGAGGAGGTCACAGTGGTGACTCTGAGTGTGCAGGTCAGACCACAGTTGTTGAGGAGTTCACAGTGGGTGACTCTGTCAGGTCCTATGATGTCACATGTCATGGTGCCACCATTGCCATCATGATCAGGTGGTTCAGGCTCAGGAGTGGGTGAGGGAGGTATCCTGCCAGTGCTGTGCAAGAGGTGCTTGGAGAAGGGACTGGTGTGTCATGGGTATCTGGGAATGGCCTGTAACAAATGCAAGTGGGGACACATTGGGTGTGATCTAGCCAGGGGTATGAGATCATTGGCAGTGCCTGCACCTAGGAAGAAGACTGGGGGGTTGTCCATAGTGTCAGGAGCAGCATCAGGCTCTGGAAGGAGTGCTTTTGGCAATCTGGTTGGGTTGACATCTCTGGCCTTCTCACCACCTGTGTCTTCTATGGTGCAGACTCTGTCAAGCTCTTTGGCAAACCCCCAACAACATTATTTGTGTGGGAGGAGACTTCAACTCTCATTCACCTGAATGGGACCCCCATGTCTTCCATCATTCGGTGAGGGCTGACCTCGTTGTTGACCTCATGAATTCCCTCAACCTCACTCTCTCCACCCCTAGGGAGGTTAAGTATACACACATCCCACTCGACGAGACTAAACACCCATCTGTTATTGATCTCATCTTCATGATAGATAACCCGCTTCATCCAAGCCCAGTCCACGATGTCCGTGACAACTGGCAAATCTGTTCTGACCACTGCCCCCTACTCACTTCCCTCCCCATTCCCTCTCCTTTCCAACCCTTCATTGAAAAACTCACCATTCCGTGCGATTCAGAAGAAGAAGCAGCCTTTTTATACTTGGTAGGCCTCCGTCTCCAGTCAATACCAACACGTTTCGAATTCAAAGACAACGTCCTTTCCTACGCCAATGCTATGTCCCACATCATCTCTCAAGAATGGCACAACAACACCAAACTTGTTTGTATATGCGCCAAATCCAAACCCTGGTGGAATCAGCAATGCGCATCTGCCTTACGTGCATTCCAATCACACAAGTCCAAGTCAAACTGGACTAAATTCCGTCGCTCTACACGCCAGGCTAAACGCGCATTTTTCGACAAGAAAATCAAGGACATAGCGGAAGAGAACCGTTGCCCCTGGGATCTCATGTCCTGGATCGGCAAGCGAAACCTTCCCCCATCCCAATCGATCACATACAACGGGAAGAGCTGCGACGAGCTGGAGGACCTCTGGCACGCACTCGACTCATCCTATAACTCTGCCTCTGATCGACAAGTTGACCTTAATGCCATCGAGTCATTTGACGCCCACACGGAGCACCCCTGGTCCCCTTTTTCTAGTGCCAAGCTCTTTGATGCCCTCAACCCCTGCACTAACACATCTGCCCCAGGTCCAGACCATCTATCATGGGCCCACATCAAACACCTCATGTCGGACAACACCCTCCATTCAAATTTCCTCCTCTTCACATCCAAATGCGTAGAGTTCTCCACATGGCCGGAACACTTCAAACACTCCACTTCCGTCATCATCCCTAAACCCAACAAGCTGCACTATTCCACCCTGAAGATGTTCCACCCCATTGTTCTACTCAATACTCTCAGTAAGTTAATTGAGAAAATGATCTCTAATTGGATGCAATTCGAAGCATCCCAACATGACCTCGTCCACCCCCTCCAGTTTGGAGGCATCATCCAGCGCTCAACAGAAGATGCTGGCATTTATGTTACTCACCTTGTCCATACAGGCTGGAAGCGTAAACTCAAGACCAGCATCATCGCATTTGACATAGCACAATTTTTCCCTTCTACCAACCACTCCATCCTCATTTCCACCCTTCGCTGCCAGGGTTTTAACTCCAATCTCGTATCCTTCTTTTCTGACTACTTAAAGAATCGCTTCACCACATACTCTTGGAACAATCATTTGTCTCTGAAATTCTCTGCTTCTGTCGGTGTAGGCCAAGGCTCCACCCTCTCCCCCATTCTCACTGCCCTTTCCCTCTCACCCTTTATGTACAAATTCTCTAACGATCCCCATTGTAAAATAATCTCTTTTGTTGATGACGGACTTATTGTAGTTCAATCGGACTCATTTACTACTAACTGCTGCCTTCTTTCACAGGTCTACAGAAACTGCGAAGAATACCTTCTCCATCTTGGGTTTGTCCTCAAAAGAGACAAAACTGAGACTTTTCACTTTTCCAACCGACCCTCCCATGACCCTAATCCCCCTGTCATCATTGATGACTCCTTCACCATCTATCCCAAACCATTCCTACGCTATCTCGGCTTTTGGTTCGACAGAAGCCTTACATTCAAGGAACATGTCCGCTTCTACTCCACAAAGGCCCTATCCACTGTTCGCTGCATGTGTATGCTCGGCAACTCCATCCGCGGCTTATCCCCCCTCCACAAACGACTCCTGTATTGATCTTGCATCGTTCCTATTGCCATCTACAGGTTTTGTCTCTGGTTTAACCGCAATGCTCACTACTGTGGACTCATCAAGTCCCTTCAACGCATGCAATGACAAGCTGCTCTATGGATCACGGGCGTGTTCCGCACCACTCCTTCTGGTGGAGTTGAAGCCATCGCTGGCCTCATTCCAATTCAACTCCACCTTTTCAAACTTGCCAAGCGTTGCTCCCTATGCTTCCACACCCTCCCATCCTCCCACCCCCTCAAACTCCTCACTCGTGACATCAACCCTCTAGACACACGCCATACCAAACAGCGCTCGACAGCGCTTGACTTCGTCTCAGACGCCCAACTGGTCACAGACCAGTTTCAGCGTCTCCACCCTAGTGCTAAACCTGGCCAGCACCTGCTGGACTTATTTAGTGACCAAATTAATTTCATCGAATGCCCTGACCCTTCAAAAGAAGGTGCCATGGCTCTTCACATCGCCAATGCTTCCCGGGCTCAAGACTCAGCTTTCTCCTCCCCTGTATCTCTATTAGTAGCTACAGATGGTTCCGTTCCCACAAATCCCACCCTTTCCACTACTTCCGCTTTTCTCGTCTTCAATTCCTCTGAATCTGACATTCTCTCCTCTTCTGTTCACCCCTGCGGTGAAGTCACTTCTTCTGATTCTGAATCGTATGCTCTATGTCTCAGTCTCTTTTCTTCCATTTATCATGCTCAATCTATCAACTCCTCTTCGATTGTAGTTTTTACAGACTCTATCGCTTCAGCAAAACTTTTATTTTCTTACAAACCTCACAGTGCTCATCCGGACTCCATCACAGTCGCTCCCCTTCTCCACTCTTGGCTCTCTTCTTCTCCCCTCAACCATATTCACTTTTGGTCCATTCCCTCATCCGCCAACTGGTCTATCCATCACAAGGTGCATACCCTCGCAAAGTCCCTTCGCCTTCCTAACCTGTGTCATCAACCCATATGCACATCGCTCAGCTTTGTTAGCAACCATTACACCCAAAAATGCCTTTCTCTTTGGCAACAAAAAATGAATGATCCGTCCTACTGCGGCCACAACTGGCTCCCTCTACTCAACCCCGCATCGCAGCCCCTCCAACCCAAGTATGCCAAAGGCGGTACTTGGCTAAATTTGCCTCTCGGAAAGAATGCCAATTTATGCACATGCTTCACACGTTGCGTCACCAATCACGCACCCATCGGCGCCTTCTGACAGTGCTTCTTCCCTGGGCATCATATCACTTCCTGCCCGTGTGGTGAGCCACTTGAAACTTGCGATCACATTCTTGATGATTGCCCCCGATTCCATTACCCAGTAGGAGAATGTGATGGCTTCTACTGGGTCATACAATTCCTAGACCAGAACCCTGCAGCGTTCTCATTCGCCGATCAAATTCAAGGACCCATCACTCTAGAAGAGTTCGCCACCTGCTGCCTCAACAGAAGAGAGCAACTTGCAAGAAACGGAGTACCAGATGTTCACTAAAGGACTCTCCCTCCATCATCACCTGTATCATAGCTAGCTCCCCGCTCCCATCTCTTCCCATCTCTCCCAAACCTTTTCATTTTCTCTTCCGATTCACTAAGTTAGTTTCACTATCTTCTCGTCTCACCTCTCTCGTGTAGTTCACATACTCTCATATCTTCCTTTCTTTCTTCTTCTTTCTTTCCATTCCCTTTCTTTTCTTTTCCCTAGTTTTGGTATTGGGACTGCTATTGTGCACCCGTTTGTAGTAGCTAGTCTATTGCAATAAATGTCGATTTAAAAAAAAAAAAAAAAAAAGCTCTTTGGCAGTCACTTGGACCCTGTCATCATTTTCTCAGCCAGCTCTGATACCAATTAAGAGTCCTCAGTGTGAGGAGGCTAAAACCAGGCAGGAACTGTCCCTGGTGAGTGCATCTGATACCACTTCCTTTTGTTACAGACTTCACTTCGTGTCCATTAAACTCTTGGAGCCTTGGTTACAACCTGGATTCTGTGGATCATATTCAGTTTAACCTTTCTTCCCTTTCCATCAGACCTTCCCCCTTGCAAATACTTTTATCTGTCCTCATCCCTTCTGTTATTTTCCTTATCAGATCTCCTTATCTGATTATCTTGTGTTTTTCCATTTATCCATGGCTTTTCCCTTTATCCTTGATTATCTCTTGCTTATCTTGGTTTCTCTGTTATCTGGTGTTTCACTTCTGCCCCCATCCTATCAGACGTCCAGATGCTTTGCAGATGGACTCCTTATTCTAGTATCTTCACCATGGTTATCAGTTCACATGTTCTTGTATTCTCCTTTGAGTAGTTACTATTGATTCTCACTTAACTACTACTCTCTGGACTTTATCCTGGCTGCTAGTATATAAGTAGGATCACTACCATTTGTAGTCCTCAGTCAGAATATCAACTTAGATCTTCCTCCTCTCTCC